>JAKELK010000181.1:0-127970 GCA_021525775.1 Lactarius deliciosus
GAAGGAGGGCGCGACTCTATCTGCGTCACGTATACCCACACTATGGCATCCCCCGAAAGATTATCACGGACCGAGACCCCCGGTTTACCTCCGCATTTATGAAAAACCTCTGCAAAGTCCTTGGTATTCGCCAAAACATCTCTTCTGCCTATCATCCTCAGACGGACGGGCAGTCAGAACTAGTGTTTGAAAGTCCGGTCCTATGAACCAGAAAAAAACCGGGACCGGACCGGACCGCAACCGATGGCAACCGGACCGTCGGTTGCGGTTCATCCAAATTTGGCATGTGGGTGAAACCGCTGCGGGACCGGTTAGGACTGGTCCTAACCAGTAAGCCGGTATCCACTGGCACGCCACGCCAACACGACCGACACTGTCAACGCCAACCGCAATAATGTCGACAATCACTGCAACAACAACAACAACGACAAGGACAAGACCTCCCAACAACCGCGCCAACCACCACGGCCACCACAGCCATCACGACGGCTACGACAACTATGACAACAACTACAGCGACTAGGGCAACGACTACTGCAGGGCAACGACTACGGCGACAACACGGCAACTTGGGCGACAACTAGGGCGACGACTAGGACGACAACTATGGCACCGACTACGGCGACAACTACGGCGACTAGGACAACGACTAGGACAACGACTACGGCAACGACTGCGGCGACAACTTGATTCACTGGAACTACGGCGACAACGACTACAACGACAACTACGGCAACTACGGCGATGACTACGGCATCGACTACGGCGACAACTACGGCGACCAGGGCGACGACTACGACATCGACTAGGGCGACAACTACGGCGACAACTTGAATGACTACGGCGACAACTACGGCGACTAGGGTGACGACTACGGCGTCGAGTCGACTACAGCGACAACAACGGCGACAACTTGAACTACGGCGACAACGACTACGACGACAGCTACGGTGACTATGGCGACAACTACGGCGACAACAACTACGATGACAACTATGGCGACCATGACTACGACGACTACGGCAACGACTACAGCTACTACGGCGACGACTACAGCGACTATGGCGACACTGCGCGGCTCACCAACCGACCGCTACGACCACCACAGCCATAACACCGGCTATGACAACTACGGTGATGATGACGGCGACGCTGCGGCGGTTCACCAACCGACCGCTACCCATATCGCCGATCATGATGACGACGACGACGATGACTGCAACGACAACGAATGCAATGACGACAACGACTGCAACGACGACAACGAATGCAACGACAACGACAATGACTGCAATGACGATGACTGCAATGACGACTACAACGGTGACAACTGTATTAGCTAGCTAGTCTTGTACCAGTAGTACTAGTATTATAAAAAATATAACTTGCATCGTTATGACTGCGGTTGCAGTCAGTCCATAAAGGTTGTGACCGGTTGTGAACCGGCTCAGACTGCAAAAACCGGTCTTTTCATCGGTCTGGTCCGGTTCTGGGAAAAGGGGTGAACCGATCCATCGGTTGCGGTCCCGGTCTTTCCAAATTAGGCAAAAAAACCGGACCGGACCGGACTTTCAATCACTAGTCAGAACGAACGAATCAATGGCTGGAGCAATACTTACGACATTGGAGTAACGTGCAGCAGGACAACTGGGCCGAGGCGCTGCTGGTGGCACAATTCGCACACAACGCCTGGCCAAACGCAACAACAAAGGAGTCACCCTTCTCACTTATCATGGGCTGGGAACCACGTACCATGTGGACGCCGAAGCCCACGACATCCCCATCCATCGAACAACGCCTAGAAGAAATGGTCATCAAACGGCAACACACGCAGGACTGTATCAAGCATGCGCAAGAACTGATGATGAAGCGAGGGAAGACGCGCTTCGTTCCATATCAGGAAGGAACCCAGGTCTGGCTAGAAGGTATGAATCTGCGAACTTTCTACCCAACTGCCAAACTCGGCCCGAAGCGTCACGGACCTTTCTGCATTAAGAAGGTCTTATCAGACGTCTCTTATGAATTGGAACTCCCCACTACCTGGAAAATTCACCCCGTATTCCACGCCAACCTCCTCACCCCATACAAAGAGACAGAACTACACGGCACAAACTTCACACGACCTCCACCCGACCTTATCGACGGAGAAGAAGAATTCAAAGTGGAGTGCATTCTGCAGTTGAGACTGCAGGGACAAGGGCGCAAACTTCAGTTCTTAGTTCAATGGAAGGGATTCCCCATAAGCGACAGCTCGTGGGAACCACTCGAAAATGTACGACACACCTCGGAACTCATCGCCGACTTCTATCACCTAAATCCTACCGCCGATGGGGCTGGACGAAAGATATAAATGACGTCCCTTCAACGCCCATCATTCCCCATTCCCATCTCTACCATGTCTTCCACTCCTATCGTCTCTACCATCCCCGTTCGCCGCCCAGTCGAGGTCATCCTCGAAAATCTGACCATACCATCACAGGACCTTGGTGTCCCATCCAACATAGATGGTAGCACGCTGCACTCAATAGTCCCTAGCTTGCCCCCGCCCCCTGTTCTTGTCCTGATCTCGGAGGCCCTCTCTAAGCTTGAGAGACCGACCACTCCCGTACCTGTCTCGACTGTCCAACCCTCGCCAGCCTCACCTCCACCTGTCGACACCCCTGTTGTTGTACACGATGTACCAGTCCCATACTCCCTCACGCCGCCACCCCCCCTCGAATCGTCCATGGTTGACACAGCCTATGTCTCCGCCCCACCATTTCCTGCAGGGATTGACCACATCCCTACGCCCGTCCCTCGACTACGCATTGCTGAGCCAGACCCCGCCCTCGTTCTCCTCGATGATGAGGACGAAGAGGAAGACGCAGTCGACCCCGGCCTCCCCTTCTTCCCCAACGACCCCACTTCCCCTACTTTCTTCCCACTTTTGATCGGCAGAGTCAACCACCCACTACAAACCGCCCATTTCATCTACTACCGAAAGAGTTATCAGGAAGTCATTGGCACTATGGGAAAGGGCCATCCCTGTTACATCTCACAGGTCTTCCTCAACTCGGTATACGGCGACCAACTCCCTCAGCATATCACCAACAACCAGTTGGACATGTTCCACCCCCACGACCCCCGTGCTATCGTACTTGACAAGGTGCTTGCAGAACTACGAAGTCCCCGTCTCCACGCTGAGGTGTCCCGTCTCCGCGAATGCCTGGTGCGCAGGGATGCGATACAGACGCGGGCATCGGACCTCTGACGCCTCCAGTCTGAGCTGACCAAAGATGAGTTCGGGCTTGACATGGACCTCGCTGGGATGCGCAAGCGACTGCAGTACGCTCGGGCTATCCCCCTCATATCCAACAAATACGCAGAGCTTCATACGAAGCCGGTGCGCCCCAGAGGGACACCCAAGTGGACCCCCCTTCCCCCACAAGCTGGAGGACCTTGTGAGATGCCGCGCCTTCAAGGGGAAGGCCGCCAGCGGCAACGCAAGTGTTTTCAGTGTAAGTCCACTGAACACTTGGTGGCGCAGTGCCCAGACTGACGAGAGCGCGAGCCATGCAAGTGGTGCGGCAGTCGAGTCCATCGGTCCAACACTTGCCTGATCCGCAGGCTCTCCCCCATGTCCCCTGCATACGTTGACCCAGACAGCCGACCCAGGTGGTGCGGCAAGTGTCTGCGACATGATGCAAGGCACGAGGAGATCAAGTGTCCGATGTATGAGCAGTGTCAGGATTGCAGTGTCACGGTGCAGCCGGAACGCGACCCCGAAGACGACAAGTACGACCCGCAGCGCGAGAACAAAGTGCGCGTGGCCACGGCAGTGCTCGAACGCCTGCTCGGGGCGTGGGAATACGAGACAGATCACGTGCAGACGGCACGCGCGGTGAGCTCATACACCCCTCACCCGTCCATGCGCTACCAAGAACCCTGGGAATAGGGACGTCATATCGGCCGTCACGTGACCCCGGCACGTGACCTGCCTTGGAACATCGAAGAAGGATCCGGAAGAACCCAGATGGGCTTGTGCCTGGGTTGGCTTGTGATTGTGAGTCCGGATGTGATCCGGCTGTGGACTTGGATGTGGGGCGCCTCTAGGCCCTTATCTCTTATCTCTGACTCATGCCATGAGGGCCTTACGCCATTGGCTTCTCGTATTAGGGTTTCGGATTCGGGCTGAGCTTGAAAGCTCCCCCCTGTAGTATAAGTAGAGGGCTTTGGACATGTTATAGTCCTTAGCTTTGATATCTTGTGTAATACCTTCCCCTTCGCCGGAGTTGGTTCTTAGGGCACAGAGCGTATAACAGCTTGATTCCTCACTGTCTCATCCCTTCCTTTGTCCTTGTTGCGAGTGTGCTGGAGTTATCGCCCACTACGCGTTCCGCTATAAGTCGTGCTTATCCCTGCTGACTTCTATCATTATCAACGATCGACTTGGGTCCTTGGACGGCGAATCCCCTTGGACGAAGCGAACAGGCGACAAGGTCACGTGACCTGGCAGACGTCCAGAAGGAACGTAACATGCAGTGAGCGCGGACGTTTCCTATTCCTTCACCGTCACACCTGTCCCCACTAGTGATTGAAAGTCCGGTCCGGTCCGGTTTTTTTGCCTAATTTGGAAAGACCAGGACCGCAACCGATGGATCGGTTCACCCCTTTTCCCAGAACCAGACCGGACCGATGAAAAGACCGGTTTTTGCAGTCTGAACTGGCTCATCCTGAGCCGGTTCACAACCAGTCACAACCTCTATGGACCAACTGCAACCGCAGTCATAACGATGCAAGTTATATTTTTTATAATACTAGTACTACTGGTACAAGACTAGCTAGCTAATACAGTTGTCGCCGTTGTAGTCGTTGTTGCAGTCGTTGTTGTTGCAGTCGTCGTCGTCGTCGTCGTCATGATCGGCGATATGGGTAGCGGTCGGTTGGTGAACCGCCGCAGCGTCGCCGTCATCATCACCGTAGTTGTCGTAGCCGGTGTTATGGCTGTGGTGGTCGTAGCAGTCGGTTGGTGAGCCGCGCAGTGTCGCCATAGTCGCTGTAGTCGTCGCCGTAGTAGCCGTAGTCGTCGCCGTAGTCGTCGTAGTCACGGTCGCCATAGTTGTCGTCGTAGTTGTCGTCGCCGTAGTTGTCGCCATAGTCACCGTAGCTGTCGTCGTAGTCGTTGTCGCCGTAGTTCAAGTTGTCGCCGTTGTTGTCGCCGTAGTCGACTCGACGCCGTAGTTGTCGCCCTAGTCACCGTAGTTGTCGCCGTAGTCGTTCAAGTTGTCGCCATAGTTGTCGCCCTAGTCGATGTCGTAGTCGTCGCCCTGGTCGCTGTAGTTGTCGCCGTAGTCGATGCCGTAGTCATCGCCGTAGTTGCCGTAGTTGTCGTTGTAGTCGTTGTCGCCGTAGTTCCAGTGAATCAAGTTGTCGCCGCAGTCGTTGCCGTAGTCGTTGTCCTAGTCGTTGTCCTAGTCGCCGTAGTTGTCGCCGTAGTCGGTGCCATAGTTGTCGTCCTAGTTGTCGCCCTAGTTGTCGCCCAAGTTGCCGTGTTGTCGCCGTAGTCGTTGCCCTGCAGTAGTCGTTGCCCTAGTCGCTGTAGTTGTCGTCATAGTCGTCGTAGCCATCGTGATGGCTGTGGTGGCCATGGTGGTTGGCGTGGTTGTTGGGAGGTCTTGTCCTTGTCGTCATTGTTGTTGTTGCAGTGATTGTCGACATTATTGCGGTTGGCGTCGACAGTGTCGGTCGTGTTGGCGTGGCGTGCCAGTGGATACCGGCTTACCGGTTAGGACCGGTCCTAACCGGTCCCGCAGCGGTTTCACCCACATGCCAAATTTGGATGAATCGCAACCGACGGTCCGGTTGCCATCGGTTGCAGTCCGGTCCGGTCCCGGTTTTTTTCCGGTTCATAGGACCGGACTTTCAAACACTAGTCCCCACACCCCGTCCCCTATCCCTTCTAATGTACCTGCCGAGGAAGATTACGCTTACACCAGTGACTAGTTGAAGTCGTGGCAACTTCAAGTCTGGTGGGGGGGTAATGTTACGATTTCACCTCCATATCACACCTTTCTTCCCCATTTCGTATTCATTGTACTTTTATGATACGATCCGGCTCGATACGCTTTCCGGCTTCTAGCTCGCACCCACTGTATGACCGTTCTGACGCCCCATGGCGCGACTTCCAGAATCCGCCCGTGACTTCTGCTACATGCGTCGTCCCGCGGAATTCCCTTGTTCCACATATGCATTCCCCTTTGTTAGCTCTCTAGGACCAGTATCCTAGGATCGCGCCATATGTTTGTAGCTCACAAACATCCTGTACCAGTATATAAGTCACGCCCTACCTAGCTTGTACAGTAGACTTGACTTCTTGTGTAATACCACGTTGTCTTCGCCTCACGAATCCTGCTGTAAGGACTACGTCCTCGCTGGGCTTGGAACGGTATAATACTTATTCAATTACAAAGCACACGTATATAGTCTATGGTTGGTTTCGGAAAATACATCTTAGTGAACAACTCTCGAACGATTCTGTCTACGTCCGCCGCGTCTGTGCTACCGTGCACTTCAGTGTTTCCCATTATCTTATCTATCTATCTACACTTCCCCTTGGGTCGACAACCCTCTACTCGCCATAACTATCTACACTGCTTGACTCGCCCTTACGCTTGAGTCCACGTCTTCGCTTGCCTCTACGCTTGAGCCCTATCTCCTGCTATTACTCTAGTGCCCCTGGGAGGCCTAGTAGTACTTGTTCACCACTGAACTGAGTCCTAACCGACTTGCGCCTTTCCGATCCCGTTGACTTACGAAGTACACGTTGTACTTAACGCCCCCATGGTGGCGTTACACAACAGATGAGAACTGGTGTTTATACAAGAGGATAAGACATACCTGGCACACAACAGATGAGAACTGGTGTGGTGCCAGAGCATACATGGTACTCTACTTATACTGCTACAGGGGGTGACACTAGTAACATAGGTCACAGTAAATACAAGGCGCATTGTTCTACATAGAGACAAAAGGAATGTACTGTTCTAGAGAGCAAGGCGTATAGAACAATAAGAGTCCAGACTATGATATCATAGTGACATCACAATAAAGATAAGGAAACAAAGGGAAGTACAAAGACAATAGTACAAGGACGGTCTAGAGAAGTCCATGATGTCATGTACATGTGATGTCATAGATAAGAGAATACAAGAAGTCCGAGATTGTAAAGATCACCATAATCTAATCTACATGTCCTGTATATCTAATCTAAAGCAGTCCGTTATCTGCGTGTCCATACGAGCTGCTAAGTGCGCGCGGGTCACTTATCAACAGGCTCTCGGGCTATATTGGCTCGACGGACATGCCATGAACGCTGTTTGTGCACCTGCATCTGCAAGCCTTGATGTCTGGCATAGACGCATGGGACATATGTCCAAAGACGCGCTAAAAAGATATGCTCAGGAGTCAGTCAAAGGACTCCACATTAATGATTCCCCTGTGGAAGACGGACTTTGCCTTGGTTGTGAACTAGGCAAATCCACCCGTCTACCCTTCCCACCTTCCAAGAAATGTGCTTCAAAACCCCTTGAAGTCATTCACAGTGACCTTGTTGGCCCACTACAGAGTAACTCTATCCAGGGCAACAAATATTTCGCCACGTTCATAGATGACTTCTTCAAAGCTGCAGTTGTCATCTTTATGAAATCAAAGGACCAGTTTAAGGACGCCTTCCTACACTACAAGGCGTGGGCTGAAAAACAACTTAACAAGCCCATTAAATCCTTACACTCGGACCGTGGTGGTGAATATGTCAACAATGACTTAAAGCACATCCTTCTGGAAGCAGGAATCGAGCATATGCTCACTATGCCTTATTCTCCACAACAGAATGGGAGAGCCAAGCGTTTTAACCGTACGGTTATGGAAAAAGGCACTAGCATGCTCCACCATGCAGGCCTTAGCCTTGGCTTTTGGGAACAAGCAGTTCAAACTGCTGTGCAAATCTATAACCGCACTCCCACTCGTTCCAATCAGTGGAAAACTCTGCTAGAGCTCTGGGATGGTACAGTCCCAGATGTCTCCTACTTGAGAGTTTTTGGCTGTAAAGCCTACTATCATGTACCAGAACACAACCGGCATGTTGCGTTTATCCCTGAGATGCCTGAGGAGTTCCTTCAAGAGGACGACGTCCGCGCGTTTGGGTCTATGACTCAGGAACATTATGACGCTTGGAGGCATATCAAGGCGAGTTTCCCATTGACTTAGAGGAATGAGAGCTGGCCGTCACGTGACCTGGCACGTGACCTGCCTAGAGCTGGTCCAGAAGGGTCCAGATGAGCTTGCGCCCAGATCAAAATGTGATACGTGACTGATGTGACTGCTGACTTGTACGGCCTTTGATTGGATTGTGATATTAGGGTTTGTGGCTGTGTATTAGGGTTGCTGGGCTTGAAAGCCCCAGCCCTAATAGTATAAGTAGAGGGGCGTTCGCGTATGAACCCCTTAGCTTTGATATCTTGAGGAATACCTTCCCTTCCCTGCACCTTAGCTCCTTGTCCTGTGTGCATAACTCTTCGTCGTCATCAGCTCCCTGCTATAAGTTGTGCATGTCACCGACTTCTCCTTCATCATACTCGACTTTACCATCATCATCCTCTGCCTTGCTTACCTTGGTCACACTCTGCATATCGCCCTAGCCGTCGCCTGCGGGATACTGAAGACTTTCGACGCGTCCACTCAGCAAACCAGTCCCAAATCCAAGTCGGATTGATACGTCCAGAAGGAACGTAACACGGTGCAAACTAGATCCTAAATCAAAGGAAGCTGTGTTTGTGGGCTATGAACCCTTTTCAAAGGGTTACAAACTCTGGGATAGACATAGCCGGTGCTTCATCTCTTCACGAGATGTTACATTTGATGAAGACACTTTCCCATCCCACAGTGTTGTGGCTCAACACTTACAACCTTCCATCTCTCCCACGTCTGGTGAACCCTTGAGTGCTCCCAGTGGTGACGTTATCTTTGTAGTGCCTAGCCCGCCTACACCAGCTGTTGCCCCTACAGTGCCTCAGACTACACCAGTCTTTGTTTTACCACCTCCGGCACCTGTAGCAGTACAACAGCCTAGCACCCCACCCAATTCCACACCTGCTCCGGCAGACCAGACCATCTATCACACTCCTCCTTCCCAAGCACCTCCCCCTACAAATCCTGCTCCCACACGTCGTCGTAGTACCCGCTCCATAAGGCCAGCTGTCACTGCACCTATACCTGCCCCTAATTTCAACAGGGAAGTGTCCCCTCCTAGGGAAACCCCTAGATCTCCCAGGAACACTCAGGTAGTCTTGCCTACACGCCCAAGGCGGAGCACAAGGGTACGATTCATGAATCCTCACTATTTCACAGAGGACAACGACGAATTCATGCAGGGTAGCAGCAGGCTGGGAATGATGGACTTGCTAAATGCTGCTGAGGTACCTGGATACAGGGACCCGCAGACGTACAAACAAGCCATGGAGTCTGAACAAGCTGGTGATTGGCTTGAAGCATGCCAGTATGAACTGGATGCTCTCACCAAGCTTGATGTCTGGAGACTTGAACCCCTCCCTGAAGGAAGGAAGGTGGTCAAGTGCAAGTGGGTGTTCAAAAAGAAAGCGGATGGACACTTTCGTGCTAGGCTAGTGGCAAAAGGGTTCACCCAACTAGAGGGGGTGGACTTTGACGAAACATTCTCCCCAGTTGCCTGCTTTGAGTCCTTGAGACTACTTCTTGCGTTGGCTACGCTTGAAGACTGGCACATTCACCAGATGGACGTCAAATTGGTGTTCCTTCATGGGGAACTGGAGGAAGAAATCTATATGGAGCAACCTATTGGTTTCGTCACAGCTGGCTCAGAGCACCTTGTGTGCCGACTACAAAAGGCCCTTTATGGCCTCAAACAAGCTTCCCGCGCGTGGAACATGCAATTCCATGGGGTCCTTTGTGACCTAGGCTTTACGCGGACGTACTCTGATGCAGGAGTATACGTATATCATCTTCAATAGGGGGGTGATATGCTTTTCGTGATCTTATATGTAGATGACATTACTATACTTGGGAGCTCCCTACCAAAGATCAATGATCTGAAAGCATCTCTATCAAGTCGATATGAGATGACTGATCTTGGTGAAATCCAGTCTTACCTAGGTGTTAACATCACCAGAGACCGTGCAAATCACACCATGGAAATCAACCAGTCAGATTACATCTGTGATGTGGTTGAGCGGTTTGGAATGTTAGACTCCAACCCAGTATATACCCCTCTTCCCTCTGGCACCGAGGCACACTTGATCAAATATGAAGATCAGGCCTCTACCTCTGAAATTAAGAAGGATCAACAGATAATTGGGTCTCTGCTCCATGCGCAGATAGGAAGCAGACCTGATATTTCCTTCACTGTTGCGCGCCTTAGCCAATTTGCTTCCAATCCCTCACCTCAGCATTTACGCCTAGCAAAATATGTCCTGGCATACCTTAACTGTACCAAGGACTATGCGTTACACTATGCTGGAGGGAATGGTGGAGAAGGCCTTCATGGCTACTGTGACTCTTCCTGGGGAGATCAGGAAGAGAAACACTCCACCTCAGGCTACGTCTTCCTGCTTGCCAATGGAGCCATTTTGTTACACTCCAGCGGGTGGTCGAGCTCGAGAGCCTAACGGGAACCGGTCCGGGTCGCTGACTAAGCGAAAGAGCGAAGATCTTGAAGGACAAAGGACAATGAACAAACAGCTGGTATTCAGGGAGACTGAGATGAGAAATACAAGCTGAACTATGGGCCTCTTTATATCATACAGGACTGGTGTTTATCTGGCTATTTTTAAAGTGCCAGCAAGTGCCAGTGAGTGTAAGGCTGCTGAGCTGGTAGTCATGCGCTGTCACTACAGGAGTCATCAGTCTGAAAACGGAAGTTGCTTGTGTGGCGTGTCACGTGATCGTGACATACGTGATGAACAGTGCACATAGAGGACTATACTCACAGTGACAAAGGAGACTGTGGTGAGATACAGAGGTGAACTGGAAGCAGCAACAGAGTAGTTCTTGCAAGTGAAGCAGATGGGTGTCTGGCACACAACAGATGAGAACTGGTGTTTATACAAGGAGAAGAGACATACCTGGCACACAACAGATGAGAACTGGTGTGGTGCCAGAGCGTACATGGTACTCTACTTATACTGCTACAGGGAGTGACACTAGTACAATAGAAGTAACACAGAGTCACACAAATACAAGGAGCATTGTTCTACAGAGGAACACAAGGGAGTGTACAGAAGGAGAACAAAAGCGCAAGAACAATGAAAGTCTAGACTGATGATATCATAGTGACATCACAATAAGGATAGAACAAAAGGAATCAGTACAAGGACGGAATACAATAGGAGTCCAGAGGAGTCCATGATGTCATTGTACAGTGATGTCATAGATAAGAAAGTCCGAGATCGTAAAGATCATAATAATCTAATCTACATATGTCCAATATATCTTATCTAAAGCAGTCCGTTATCTGTGTGTCCATACGAGCTGCTAAGTGCGCACAGGTCACTTATCAACAATACGCCCCTCTCTTGCTTCGTTTGTCCCGAACGAATTCTTCTGCGTCACTTTTTGAAGTCGGTATCGTCGTCGTATGTGTGATTGTCGACCGTGGGCTGTGTGTTGTTGGACTGGTCGTCGGGTGGGTGGTCGGGAGCGCAGTTATGCGGCTCGGGTGTAGGTGGTATGGTGCATGGCGTGGGTGAGTTGAGAGTTGGGATCGGTGTGGCGCAAGCCGAGGGCGTAGGGGTCAGTGGTCGTGCGGTCGTGTGGTTATTTGCGGTGTGAGGTGAGACCGACATTACGGAAGTGGGTGCAGGGTGACGAGGGATGTAGAGGGGCCAGTTGTCGTCGGCGTCCCAGGTTGGTAAAGTGAATTTGTACGGGGTCAAGGCGTCGTCTGGTGCAAAACCTGGTACATTGAGGGTGTCGTTGTTGTCCGCGACAACTGTTCGGGGTGGGTAGGTGTCGCGCAAGCGTGCTGTCCCTCTGGCCGTTAGTTTTCTTTTCTCCATGCGAGCACTTCTGCCTGCTACGTGTGTCGCCCAGACGGATGGTGGTGCCTCGTTTTTGAAGTCGTTGGCGGTTTCCTTGATGGGTGGTGTAAGGGTGTCCCGACTGGCTGGTTTGGGGATTGACGTGGCGTGCTTTTGGACCGTTGGCGTGAAAACTGAGGGGCGCGGCAAGGTTTTTACCCCCCTCGTTGGTTTGTTGTCGTCCTCGACAACCGTTGGTGGCGTGTCGTCGGCTGGGAACATAGTTAGCTCCGTCCACGGGGCGAGCAAGGTCCTGGCATTGCCGGCGGTGAAGGGTGGCGCCAAGCGTAGTGGGTCTCGTGGACTGGCGACGTGGTACCGGGGATGCCAGTCTGAGTCGTCCATGCTGTTGTCTGAGGTTGCGGGCCTGAGGAAGGTCGTGCGGTATGTGCTGTCATGAGTCGGTGGGTGGTAGGTCTCGACCGCGTTGACGTGGGCTGCGTGGTTGTCATCGTCGCTACTTAGGTACTGCTCCATGAAGAAGGCAGCGATGACATCTTGTCGCTCCTTCCTGGTCAGTTGTGTTAACACTGCCATTACTGTGGCGGTGTTGATGGTAGCGGGGGTCGTACTGGGTCGGGGCTGCGGTGTCGGGGCCACGCTGGCTGCGTTGGCTTGCACGGGCTTCGGCTTGGTAGGACATTGCTTCGAGAGGTGGCCTTGTTGCAGGCACCGGAAGCAGCGTCCTTCATCTCTGCACCTTTGCATTTGTGCGAGTTCTTGCGGGGTACGCATGCGTATTGTGTATGCGGCATCGACGTCCATCGGGACGACGCCGTCCGAGGCGGGTGCGGCGAATATGGGTGCGGGGTGAGGTGGGTGTAATGTCCTGGCCCGGGCCTATCTGTGGGTTTGTGCTTCAGCGTCGCGAGGCAACTGTCGAAAGTTCAAGCGCGCTGCGCCTCTGTGCGTGCCGCGGTTTGCCATTCGTCCATAGTCTCAGGGATAGTCGTACGTTGAAGGCAGGCGAGAAGGAGTTTCTTTGTGAGGCCTCGGCGGAAGAATTCCACTGTACCGCTGGCATCGTGGTGCCATCCTGCGATGTGGGCGAGTCGCTCGAACGTGGCGACGTATTTGTCGACCTTGCCGTCGCTCATGGCCAGCGTCATAAGTTGCTGGTACGCGTTTTGTTTGCTGAGGGTGTCCGTCCATGCAGCTTTGAAAGCCGTCTCGAATTCTGCCCAGAGGGCTTCGTCGACTTCTGTAAGTCGGTTAGTTCCACGTGTGAGGGCGCCGTCGAGTGCGGTCTCGCGACTGTCTATCCAGTCGTCTACCCGTCTCCGTGGATGAACGAGAGTGCGAGGCTGACACGAGCGTATGGACTGATCATCATCTCGTGCGTTCGGTTGTTTCTTTTGTATTGCCGAAATTCCCTCAGGAATTGGTTGCTTTTCCCGCGGTCCCCAGTGAAGACGTTCAGGGTAGTTCCTTTGAGACTGCCAGTCAGTGGTATAGTTGCCATCGTTGCGGGTGGTGTTGGTGTGGTTACGGGAGGTGCTGGTACGACGGGCGGTATGTATGCGTACATCGGGAAGATGGGCAGGGTCACGGTTACTGGTGCAGCCACTGCTGCTGGGGGTTCTTCGTCTGAGACTGGTTCAGCGAGGTCGGTGTCAATGTGTATCGGTGTCAGTTGTCGGAACGCAGTGGTGAGTTGTTCTACTGGGTCGAGGGATGGCACGTTTTCGTTAACGTATTCGAGTTGTTCTTCGTGTGTTTCCTCCGTCAAGGTTTGGAGGTGTTCTGGGTTTTCGTCGTCATCGGGGTGCCACCAGCCTAAGCCAATGCTATTTTTGTGGTGGATTCGGTCGCACGTTTGTGTGACAAATTCGTCACCTCTTTTCTCGAGGATGTACCAGGCATCGTTTATGAACTCAACGTAGGAGGGATGTCCTTGGATGTGGACACGATACCTGGGTCGTCAGTCACAGTACTGGACTGCGTGCCAGTAGGCTGTCCCACAAACGTGTGCAGGAAGGTTATTGTTTCGGTGTTGAAAGACTTCAACGTATTTGTTCTGGTTGTCCGGGAAGGTTAGCTGTAGGCTAGCCACGTTAGCTCAGTCTTCTGGGCGCGGTACGTCGCGCGGGATCTGGTGCTCGTTACGTTGAGCAGTGTCTGGGCTTGCATATCGTCCAAGCTACACGTCTGGGTGCAGTACATTGCACGGGTTCGGGGCGTAGTGCGTCATGCCAAATCTGGGCTTGCATATCGTCCAAGCACATGTCGATAAACTACGCGCCATATATTCCACATAGGGTCTGAGTTGGGATCTCAGTCTTATGTTACGCTCCAGCGGGCGGTCAAGCTCAAGAGCCTAACGGGAACCGGTCCGGGTCGCTGACTAAGCGAAAGAGCGAAGATCTTGAAGGACAAAGGACAATGAACAAACAGCTGGTATTCAGGGAGACTGAGATGAGAAATACAAGCTGAACTATGGGCCTCTTTATATCATACAGGACTGGTGTTTATCTGGCTATTTTTAAAGTGCCAGCGAGTGTAAGGCTGCTGAGCTGGCAGTCATGCGCTGTCACTACAGGAGTCATCAGTCTGAAAACGGAAGTTGCTTGCGTGGCGTGTCACGTGATCGTGACACATTTCATGGTGTACCAGAAAGCAGAAGACCATTGCACAGTCTACCACAGAAGCCGAGTACATGAGCCTCTCTGAGGCCTCTAATCAAGCTCAGTGGTACACTACCTTCCTAGGCGAACTAGGGTATGAGGTTACCTCCCCTATTCCCCTACACTGTGACAACAAGGGTGCTGTAGACTTAGCACTAAACCCTGTCACTGGAAGGCGGTCCAAACACATCCTAATCAAGCACCATGTAGTCAGGGAATACGTAGAAAATAAGGTCATAGACCTGATACGTACACCCACAGGAGAAATGGTTGCAGATGGACTCACCAAGTCCCTGCCCAGAGATCCCTTTGACAAAATGGTAGCTGACCTAGGAATGGTGTAACAAGAGATTCAGAACAAAGGGTTGATAACCAGTCAATGGTCGTCGATCCTTGGTTTAGAAGCATAGTGCTGTTAAAAAAGCACAACATGTTCTCTGATCTCTGGAGCTAAGAAAAACCCTTCTTAGAACCCTGAAGAAGTTGGACCTTGGTCACAGATTCCAGCCCTTCAAAAAGTTGTCCTGTAGCAAGGACAAATGAAGCGCTAATGACCATAGTCTCTGATTGAGTGTCGTCTTGTCTCCTCTGGAGAAGATAGTCCTTTATCAGGACTTACCAAGATTTCAACCTTGATCCCAATCTTCTGCGCAGCTCTTTACGCTCCATATTTATCACCTCTGTCATATCATGGACTGCCTCTATCATGGAGGGATGCATCTGTAAAAATGGAACCTGTCAAAAGCTGTCAAAAGTGTTTGAGACTGGTCTCAAACACTTTTGACCAGCTCCCACTTTTACAGATGTGTTGAGACACGACTGCATAAGTCACATGTCTCGTGGGATCTGATTGTGTCAGCCCATATACTATATTCGGTATCTGACCCTTATGGACTCTTTTGGACACTCCGGACTTGTACGGACCGCTTTTGTTTATCTTTATTGTCAGAGTCATATATGACTCTTATTGTTCTCTATTGTTAAGATACCGGTATTGTCTGCTTTAGGCAGCTATTGTTCTCTGCCCTCCAATGGCATTTCTCCCTCTGGTGCACAGACCACATGTATTGTGTTTGGGTCACCAGTGCGCACAGACCATTCTTAGCTAAGTGTCCTGTATATAAGGACTGCTGTTTACGCCTTCACACTTCAGAGTTTACTTCCCCTCTGAAGTGTAAGTCCCTTTTATATTCTCTCCTACACTACCTTTACTCACAGACAGTCTATAGTAACTTGTCTACTAGGTGTGTATATATATAGAGTTTACTTCCCCTCTGAAGTTAACTTGTCTACTAGCATCTTGCTATTCTTACCTCGCTTGTTAGTTCTGCACTCAACACAGAATGTCCGATTTTGTTCCATAAGTGACGACCGGTAGTGTCTGCAAGAAGTCGCCACCTAAGACGGTAGGAATGCCTCTGAACAATTGATGGCAATTGCGAACGTCTTGTAGAGTTCTGTTTACTGCCTCGAAAGCATAATGATGTTGCATAGAACATTCGTCCCATATTAACAATTGCACATGTTTTAATATGTCAGCAATATCGCAGCGCTTTGTAATGGAGCACGTTGAATTCAGATTGAGTTGGATGGGAATTCGTAAAGTGGAATGTGCCATTCTACCTCCTGGAAGCAACAAAGTGGCAATACCTGAAGAAGCGACACATATTACTTTCATCCCTCAGGATCAAGCAGCGAAGCATAAGGTGTTGTACACGAATGTCTTACCGGCACCCGCTGCGCCTTGTAGGAAGAAAGTTTGGCAAGTTTGTGAGAGTGCTGACACTAAGATGCGATCAAATGCAATTCGTTGCTGGTCATTTAGGAGAGGGAGAGAGTCGTCCAATAGCTGTCTTTGTTCGCGAGGGTTAAAAGTAGGATTGACGGACGAAGGCGTTTGTGTATGTAGCCGGCTCCAGTCAGTGGTCGGATTGGGCAAGCCTACGGATTGCATCGTTTTGGCATCGTTTTGGAGTCTCGTTTGAATGAGATACAATCCGTAGTCGTAGATCATCTCGTCAGATAGTGGATTGATATGTTGGCTACTCAAGAAGCGACGGAGATCGTCGCACAGGTGCGCTTTGAAGAGATTCCATAAATGTGCTGGACAGGACGGTTGGCAATCTCGCACGATGGTAATGAAGACGAGTCGCAATTTGAATCCGGTCTGCATATGCGCACCATATTCTAATGCATGTTTCCATTCTCTGTCATCCGCCAATAGTCCACGTGCAAAACAGGCATCGCGTATGGTGGGATGAATCGTGTCCCTGTATTTACGCATATCATCGAAACTGCGCAAATTGTGGACATGAGACAGAATTAGTCGGGCATAAAAAATTTCGCCTGCATTGGGGGGAACGTAGATCATTCTTCCACAGGTGTTTCCACCCTTCCGAGGATACCATACTTTACACTTAGTATCCCATGTAAATTTGGAGGGGAAATCCGGATACAATATGCGACGCGCTTCAGGCCATTGCTGATTTGCTTGGAAGAACGCAGTGAGTTGCGTGTTATTTTGGTTGTGTATTCTCTCAGGATGGTTACGATCGAAGATGATATATTGTTCCCATTCCAAATGAACGGGAAGTTGTGTCATCGCAGGAAATTCCTGACTTTGTTCAGTTGTCGGATTTCGTCAGATGCGTAGTATGGATACATACCTGATGTGTAGGCCAGCCCATGAGTCTTGCACAACCTTCTAAGGAACTAATGTAACGTGCGTCTACGTAAAGTCTGGTCTGGTCTCGTGTTTGTGCAGTTTCATCAACACCGTTTGCGAGTGCATGATGAGTGTGGACAGATACAGAGGCACGATCTGGCCCTTTGTAAACATACTGCGCGATTATGTTAGTTATCGTCGAGCTTGGGAAGGAAAGGGGCACCTTGTAGATGTATTTTACTGCATGAAATCCTGCCGTGCATTCAACATTGATATGGGCGTTGTATTTGAGAAGGAGATAAGGTGAATGAGAGATGACACTGTGATTGTTGACGAAGCTGTTGCCAATGGCGACAAATTGACCTGTATCCCATCTACGTGTCTGCACATACGAGTCACCAGTGATTTCAGTTTCAGTTCGGAAAGGCTTCAGGAAGTGCTTTGTGCATTTTCCCTTTGCGTCCATGCACGGCGACGAATAACCCAGGCCACAGGGGCCATGCACCATAAATCATTTAATGAGTTTGAAGAGACGCGGATTGGAGACTTTGTCTGGAAATTCAGTAGATACGACTTGGTCGACTGCCTCAGGAGTGGAGATGCGCGCAGAGTGCTCCAAGAAAAGGATGAGATGAATGTGTGGAAGCCCTCTCTTCTGATACTCGACTGTGTATACAAAAGCTTCTGCTTTGCCAAACACGTTTTTTTGCATGATGTCGTCGATAAGACTTTTGACTTTGAGATGAAATACACGCGCGACGATGTCTGGTCTCTGTGCGGGACTTTGGTTAGGAAGTAGAGCTTCTTTGACTTCTCTCCATTGCGGATTAGCCGTGAACGTGATAAATAAGTCAGACCCTCCAAACTTGCGCAACAAAGTGAGTGCATTTTGTAGATTCTTGTGCATAAAGTGCGGACTGCTTGTGAAACTGGAAGGCAATATAATTTTTTTGCCAATAGTTGCAACGTCAACGCCTTCTTGTAACGCATCAACAGCACCTTGATATAATTCTGCCCGAAGGTCACTTTGATGTTTGCAAATCCAATTGAGGCGTGAATTTTCTGCGGCTGCCCACAAATGAACAATGTATTCTTGCAATAGGAGATCTGATTGGAAGATATGTGAAGATTCAATATGTGCCAGTCGCAGATGCAAGCGAAATTTCGTGAATTTGCAGAAAGAAATGAATCGTTGCGAATCAGATGCAGAGGCCATAGACCCCACGTAAGGAATCTCCAGATGCCAACTGAGTTGCCCAGTAGGGTGAAGGAGAGGGAAATGCAGTGCCATATATGCAGGGTGACATTCGGAAATGCGAATCAGAGGTCCACCGCGCGGACGCAGGATGACATCCTGAGAATTTGCACATGTGTCTTCGTCTCCAGGAATGATGAGAGCGAGTTCATTGTTTCCAGTGGGGGGATTATACCGACGACGATCTGATCCTTTTTGAAAGTCTAATTGGATTCGATATTCATTAAGACTTGTCGATTGGATCACTTGATAAGCTTGTTGATAGACGTCGACAAAAGGATGGCATCGTTCCAGCATGCTAACTAACGTGTTCATCGTCGCTGGACTGCATTGAGGATTGTTTTGCAGCCGATATTGTAACGATTCAGCATGATCATAAATATACATCTGACTGTAGACGGGCGAGTGATTTTCTTCTGGTAGGATCAACCCAATCTGATGATGGATTTCGCCTTGTATCTTGTAAATGGGAGGGCCACGACCGTTGAACAAGGTGCCAACTAACTGTCCGCTTCCACCTGTAGATGTAAATGCCAATGACTTATTATATTGATGTATGTTGCGACAGAATTCTGAAGTGGTTCGATCGTGTGCCTCATACAGGTGCTTCAGTTCACATGGGATTGCGTCAAGCCAGTCGAGAGATATCTCGCCTCCACGGCAGCATTCAGAGTATTCTGGATTCGACTTTGGTGACTTTGCGCGTTTTTCGGCCAGCCAATGGAATGCATGACAGTGTGGACATTCATAATTGAATGATCCCAAGTAATGTTCTTCTATCTCGTTCGCCGCCGGAATATGTCGCGCACGTCAATACTGCAAGCCAATGAATATTACGTAACCACAAATTGATCTAGAATACGTACCGTTCATACTCCAACATCAGTTCTTCGTCTGCAGGAAGGCGCAGGGTAAGGTTGAGCTGTATCACGCTGTTGCGTGTTAGTCGGTGTTCGTCATCATGTGTTGAACGTACTGCTGCTTGTCTCCGACAACGTACATAGGCCGCTTGACCGCCCTCTCCCGGTGAAGAAAAAGCAGGCGCCCCGTTAGCTCGCGCATTTCTCTCTCGCTCACGGCGACGACGTTGACCCCTTTGAGCAGCAGTTAAATTGCTATCTTCATGGAAAAGAGTGGAATCCTCAAGTTTATCCGTTGTTATTATGCAGTGTAACACATATTATCATTCTCACAGATTCATGAGCTTGTTGACCACTCGTATCATGCTGCGTTTGCAACAAACACACACTAGTTCCCTCCACATGATTCTGTCGCACTTGTGGGTGCTGAGAAGACTAACAAACTTATTAACAATGCAAAATGTGGGAAAGACGAAACCGAAGACCTCTGTGACCCTGCCTTCACCTGTGCTTTCAGTGTAGTTGTTTGGAATACAGCCATTTGCCGCGTCTTTTTCACATTGTCGACGACGTCGCTGTGAAACTTGTGCAGGCGTCAAAGTAGTATGAGCAGTAAAAAGATCAACGGTGTTTGTCATTTGCACGTGTTCTGTTGAGCTCAAAGAAGTCATCGAAGTAACTGTCCAGAACGAAGGTTGATCAGGATGCTGTTCCGACACCCCTATATGCTTTGTTGGCTGAAGTCTCAACGGAAGTTTTCGGTTGACGAAACGGAAGTAATTTAAAACCCATGAGAATTACATCACCGAAAATGTGTTGAGGGTAACACGCAAATTACATAGCAAGGCGCAAAAGATGGTCACACAAAGCTGGTATTAATGTCGGAGCAAAGGTGAAGCGGCAAACGCAAGGGATAACAGCGACCAAGAGTGCCTAAGCCAGCGTGTTTAGCAAGTAAGCCACTGACTGACTCTCCGAGAGAACAAGTTCCACTCACATTCGAAAGTACCCAAGTTAGCAACACACTGAATATGACAAAAATATAAGCCATCAGCACGTCAACAGATTGGAGGGCGCAACGCACTTTGTCCTAAAGTTACGATCATAGTCCTCCTGCATCATTGTTGCGTCCTCCTCCTTCTCCTCCTTCGGCAGTTTGGTCAACAGCACGTGTATCGTGTCCTCGTACACTGCGTTGATGTCCGTGTCCGCAGTCGGCACCGCTACCTCCACCGTGTTCTGTCCTTTGCTTGCCTTGACCACACTCAGAATTCTATGTTAGCTGTCAGTCACATTGCGTTGAAAGCATAGCAAGACGGAAAAGGCGGTCACAGAAAGCTGGCATTAATGTCGCAGCAGAGGTGAAGCGAGGAACACAACACGGGAAGGACAAATAAGGGCACACATCTGAGACACATACAATTGGTCATATTTATATGTGTCAGCAATAGGGGCAGACACCCGACACAATACACATACGATTGGTCAGAATTCTATGTGTCAGCAAACTAAAAATGTGTGTCAGCAAATCCTTCGTCTATGCTTTATATATTGTATAGATGAGCACTAATTTGCATAATCGCTTATGAGATAATATAATGGAGGAAAGTTACAACAAAAATCTGAGGTACGTATCTCGATCACTGAAGGGATTTACATAAAATGTATGACATAGCTCAAGTACTGAATAAGTGTTCCACTCCGGAGGTATACAACAGCCGAAATGAGGAAATAAGTGTATACTAGAAATGATCAAGCTGACCGGAATGATACTAGCACGCCGGTGGCCATTGTGCATCAACCTAGACACTCTGTACATTAACTGGTTCGCATCGGGCCTGGCAGGAATAGGAGAAAACCATTCGACATATGCAAGATGGGTTGGGGGTGCATTCGCCGCAGTGTCCAATGACGGAAACACTTCTGGGATTGCCTTATTTGGCAACTGAAACACCATGCGGACTTGTGCTATTCAGTAGCCTAAGTAGCAATTAGATTGATTAAGGCATTGATATAATCGGAACTGACCATTATTTCCACATGTGGTATTTTCAGAGCCATTGTGAATAAGAACAGTGTCAAAGTGTGATGGTATTCGGTGCCCATGTGAGTCCATTTGTTCCGGCCGGACATGAATTGCGTCTACTACTTCGCAGTGGCCATTTGACTGAAACTTAATCTTGTGATATGTTGGGACGGATTGGAAAGGAATCAGAGTGTCTGCAGCCAGAGCCCTTAAGTTAGCTGTTGAAGCGTCGGGGTGATTTGTCTGAGTGATGAAGTTGGCAAGGGCATCCTGAAATTCAACAGCACCATACCTCACAGCAAGGTCATCGAATGATGTCACCTTTGTAGATGGGTGTAGCGTCATCTTTATACACCACGTGGCAGGCTGTGGAGGTCCACTTGGCTGGGGAATTTGCGTGTTCTCCTGGTCAGCCTCCTGCTGCCATTTGATGAAGGCAATGTGCTGTTGCACCTTCTCACGGCGCTCCAGCCAGGTAGTCATTTGTTTGTATTCGTCCTTGTGGTTTGTTGCACGGTAAGCGTCCTTTGTGAAGTCAATGTGAAGGCGCTCAGTCTGCTCCGTGTTGTAATTGTCCATGGTACTGAATAGTGTGATCGAGGATGAGTAATGAATGAGGCTGTGTACCTTTGGAATGTTGAAGTGGTTGCGAATGCCTAGATCAACGAAAATAGATTTATTGCTGTGGAAACTAGCCAGGGAGTCCTCAAGATGGCGCAGGGTGTCAGTTGTTTGAGAAGGAAGCTGAGCGAGATACAAGAAGTCAAGTAGCGCGCGTACAGTTTGGACCAGCCGCAAAGGTGCTTGTCCAGAGGGAAGAGGGTGGTCGATGATCAGACCCAGGAGTATTCAGCACATGTTCTTGTGTTCTAGGCCTGTGACGCAAGAAAGACCTGATATACCCTTCATGAATGTAGTGATATGATGATTAGGAGGCAGTGATCGACAACATGCATCAATTGCAACTGGTCTGAATGCACGTCTCAGCCATGTCATCAGGTGCTTTGCGACACCCTGCAGCAACTGATGCAGGATGTCCGGAGTGATGGAGATGAATATATTAGAAAGCGGGAAAGACTCCCAGAATGGATGGAATACGGGCTTAAGGCCCACTTCACGACAAGCCGCGTGGAACGTGTGGACCTCCTCGTCCGCCAAGAGAAATGTGTCGATTGCTTTGTCGTAGCTGCGTGGAGGGAACCTAGTGTATTCGCCTAGTCTGTCAAGAGGGACTGTACACTTTGGGCAGCGGCCATTGTATGTGCATGTTACCAACGTCTGTTCGGGATAGTCGCCAATGAAGACAGCAAAAACAGGATGGCACCGGCGCCAGATCCCATCCCCACTCATCATCACAATACCGCTTTCACTGTAGTGTGTGACTGGAGCTAGTAGTTTATGCATGCAAGTGTGAAAAAAATAGATTAGCCAGAGCGCAGCAGTGAGCTGCCTGATTGGTGATCCCTTCTAATTTGGTGGTTGGAATGTAGCTGATCAATAGCTGGGCGTGACGTGATGGCTTTCGACGAGTGGCCTTTGGAATGTTGCCGATCGTGAGGTAGACTGGATACGCAGCTTTCCCTCGGAAAAGGGTCAACTGCGTCTTGTCGGAGGACAGTATCAGTGGGACCACAGTTGCACCAGGTTGTTGTGATTCGAGGGATGTCTGTCACCGTGATGTGTAAGTATTCGGATTCATTTGAGAAAGTATGCACACCTGTACTGCCCACCACCAGTCTCCGGTATGCATTTCACTATAGACGCAGTACGTGCGCTCGGGATCTGAGTAGTGGCGCTCTGGTGCAAATGCCAACTCATGCGCAAATTCAGGGTCACCGAAAAGGGTCCGAATACATTGCAATACATTCCGGAAGTAAAAAGACAGCCTTTCGCCTCCAATGGTAAAGTCCTCGCACTCAAATGGTGGTCGGCCGGGTAAAGTGTCGATAATCCGATCAAGTTCTTTAGCAGAACTATATGAAACTCCTAGCCTGTCGGTAACCTTCCCTGACATGTCAGTGAAAATGTAAATTGAATAGTGCGGTGTTCGTACCTCGGGAATTTGAAGGAGTTCTGTCAGAGCTGACGATGTCGGCCCGCGGATCTTGGCCCAAAGAGCGATCTCCCAATCACACTGGGAGTGAAAAGGAGCCCAGACTGAGGTATTAAGTGCATCTTCATGGGACCAATAGTCTGATTGACCTTGAAACGGATCAGGCATTGGGGTGCCTGGGACGCCATGTGGAAAGCTGTCAACAATCACTTGAGCCTGGCTCCCAGTAGTGTTACCATTGCTGCCGTCACGTGTGGGTGGGTTTGGTGGCGAGGTTAATGGGTGTGGAGTTTCAGATGGGGGTGGAGGAGACAATTGCACCCTGCTAGCGTGTCCTTGATCAGTGTCAGTGTCAACTGTAGCTTCGATGTCTTGAACTAGTGCTTCCCAAACATCAGCATCCATAGCATCTGCAGTATCCGCAGCATCGGCATCTATGGTGTCCACAATGTCGGCATCCGCAAGGCTGTCATCATCCGTGACATCCATCCCTCGGGTAGTGTTGGCGTCATGCGTGGTGTGAGCGGCGTGCAGAGTACCTGAAGTAAACATATGAGTGGATACCCTCATGCACATTGTCGGACAATACCTATATTGTGCTCGAAAACTGTATCATCGCCAGTGTCGCCTTGTGTGTCCTGTGATGTTGGAGTTGGAGCGGATACCTGCAGAGATCTGCCAGTCTGAAATGGCAACGGTTCTTGCAACGCCACATACACAATACAGCAGTCTGCATGCTGAGATCTGCTAAGGTGTTGAGAAAAACCGCACGGGGTGAAAACCTTCTTGCACCTGGGACAATGGACCTGTACAGTATTCATGGTTTGGGATAAAAGCAGATTACCTTGCTTAAGAAGCTCAAGCGGGCACCACGTGCGAGAAGGGAGCACATCAAAGCATCGAGATCAGAATCGAACTGGGCGAATGCTGCAACTTCGCGGAAATGAGCAAGGTAGAGCTTCAGTGAACTAGCGGCCAAGGACATGGACACTTTAGTTTGTGCGTCAAATTTTGGGCTGGTCGGTCAGAAGCTTGGTCAAGCGGGCACCACGTGCGAGGAGGAAGCGCGTTGAAGCATCGAGATCAGAATTGAACTGGGTAAATGCTGCAAGGTAAAGCTTCAGTGAACCAGCGAGCTTGAATGGCCAAGGACGGCGCGGATTCGGTTAGCTAGTGCGACAAATTTGGGCTGTAAACAGAGGGCGGAAAAAGCTCAGTCAAGTGGGCACCACGTGCAAGAAGGAAGCGTGTCGAAGCATCGAGATTGGAATTGAACTGGGCGAATGCTGCAACTTCGCGGAAATGAGTAAGGTAGAACTTCAGTGAACTAGCAGTCAAAGGCGCTTTAGTTTGTGCGTCAAATTTTGGGCTGTCACCAGAGGACGGTCAGAAGCTCGGTCGAGCGGATAGCACGTGTGAGAAGGAAGCACGTTGAAGCATCAAGATCGGAACTGAACTGGGTAAATGCTGCAAGGTGAAGCTTCAGTGAACCAGCAAGCTTGAATGGCCGAGGACGGTGCAGATTCTTTTAGTTAGTGCGACAAATTTGGACTGTAACAGAGGGCAGCAAAAAGCTTGATCAAGCAGGCACCATGTGCGAGAAGGAAGTGTGTTGAAGCATCGAGATTGGAGCCAAACTGGGCGAACGTTGCAAGGTAAAGCTTCAGCAAACTTTTCGTTAGCGTGATGGAATTCGAACTGTAAACAGAGGACGATGCACAGACAACACTTTTAGTTAGTGCAGCGAAATTTGGATATAAAAGACCCACATACCGTCGTCCTGAATCCCCATCCCCATTCCTGTCATTACTGAACACGTTAAGTCTCTCATTTACCTTCACTCTCAATCTTGTCGTCTTCTTGTGCCCTGTAAATGGCTCCGAGTACCTGCCGTTCACGCATCATCGCAGCCAATATTAGAGCTGCAATCTCTCAGACAAATGGGGTGCCCAGTGAAAATGCCCTTGATTCACAGATTCCGGCAGATCATACTACATCGACTCAATATGCCACAGTAATCCAGAACAACCCCAATTTGTCTGGTATCCGCACAAGTAAGTCTAAAGCCTCATAGAGTCAGGCTTGTCGCTCACAGCTACAAGCACGTGGGAAATGCACCTTTGTTTCAAGTGATACTGCTACCGGCCCGCCTCCAACCCCTGTTCTGACTGAAGCTCCCCAAGGAATACCCTCAAAGCGAGCAAGAGTCACCGGTAAGTGGTCGATGGAAACGGAGGTGGACAAAACTCACCATAGAACCAAGGGCCTGCCAATGTCCGTCCGATGCCACTCCAGTTACCCAGCGATGGAAAAACTACAGCTGCTCCAGTGAGCGATGGCGTTGTGAAGGGCAAGGGCCAAGTTGGGTTGAAACGCAGTGATTACTAAGCATATTTGGCCGACCAAACAATCAACGAACTCACGAAAATTTTCAGCGTTGTCTTTTTACCCTGGCCACAGAGACGATACCCATCCTCTTGCGTCTTTTCAAGTCGACCCCGGCAACCAATTTGCCCAGGACTCTGATCCCGAGGATGACATTGAAAATGAAGACGACTGGTTGGAAGATGAGCAAACAGCCAACGTTGCTCACAAAGTCTCAGCAAAGACCACTGAGGTCACCATAACAGAGGTAAGTCCGCACCACCCTTGAATACATCCAGCGGCCCAGCCCGATTACTACTTTCGCAGCGGCCCTCCTGGCTGGGAGCAGGTGACATTCCACCCCAAACCATGCAGACCCCCAACAGGATTGTGCTGGACATTGATGCGTCTGGTAGTGCAGCATCTACTCCTCGCTTTGGGACTCTGTCAGAGCTTGGAACACCCACTGTTGAGCTGTCAGGTGAGTAATGTTACCCTCACCAAACATCTTTGTGTGGCTGACATATTAATCAGCTACTGCAACCACGTCACAGACGGAGGCGACAACCAAGTCCCCTGGGGCCACATGGCCCACTGATACAGACCTATTACCTCCTGGTGCAAAGAGACTTTTACTGACCAACCAGCAAACGTTAGTGTCACGGTACGCGAAGTGGACGCTTACTTACGGTGATGACCTCGTTAGTAAGTCGTAATGTGTCATGGACAAGTAGTATCAGTCAGCGAGTAGTACAGTATGACATGCCAATTAGTGATTGAAAGTCCGGTCCGGTCCGGTTTTTTTGCCTAATTTGGAAAGACCGGGACCGCAACCGATGGATCAGTTCACCCCTTTTCCCAGAACCGGACCGGACCGATGAAAAGACCGGTTTTTGCAGTCTGAACCGGCTCATCCTGAGCCGGTTCACAACCGGTCACAACCTCTATGGACTGACTGCAACCGCAGTCATAACGATGCAAGTTATATTTTTTATAATACTAGTACTACTGGTACAAGACTAGCTAGCTAATACAGTTGTCGCCGTTGTAGTCGTCGTTGCAGTTGTTGTCGTCGTCGTTGCATTCGTTGTCGTCGTTGCAGTCGTTGTCATTGTTGCATTCGTTGTCGTTGCAGTCGTCATCGTCGTCGTGATCGGCGATATGGGTAGCGGTCGGTTGGTGAACCGCCGCAGCGTCGCCGTCATCGTCGCCGTAGTCGTCGTAGCTGGTGTTATGGCTGTGGTGGTCGTAGCGGTCGGTTGGTGAGCCGCGCAGTGTCGCCATAGTTGCTGTAGTTGTCGCCGTAGTAGCCGTAGTTGTCGCCGTAGTCGTCGTAGTCACGGTCGCCGTAGTCGTCGTCGTAGTTGTCGTCACCGTAGTTGTCGCCGTAGTCACCATAGCTGTCGTCGTAGTCGTTGTCGCCGTAGTTCAAGTTGTTGCCGTTGTTGTTGCCATAGTTGACTTGACACCGTAGTCGTCACCCTAGTCGCCGTAGTTGTCGCCGTAGTCGTTCAAGTTGTCGCCGTAGTTGTCGCCCTAGTCGATGTCGTAGTCGTCGCCCTGGTCGTCGTAGTTGTCACCGTAGTCGATGCCGTAGTCATTGCTGTAGTCGCCATAGTTGTCGTTGTAGTCGTTGTCACCGTAGTTCCAGTGAATCAAGTTGTCGCCGCAGTCGTTGCCGTAGTCGTTGTCCTAGTCGTTGTCCTAGTTGCCGTAGTTGTCGCTGTAGTCGGTGCCATAGTCATCGTCCTAGTTGTCGCCCTAGTTGTCGCCCAAGTCGCCGTGTTGTCACCATAGTCGTTGCCCTGCAGTAGTCGTTGCCCTAGTCGCTGTAGTTGTCGTCATAGTCGTCGTAGCCGTTGTGATGGCTGTGGTGGCCGTGGTGGTTGGCGCGGTTGTTGGGAGGTCTTGTCCTTGTTGTTGTTGTTGTTGTTGCAGTGATTGTCGACATTATTGCGGTTGGCGTCGACTGTCACGGTACGAGAAGTGGACTCTTACTGTACGGCGATGACCCCTTAGTAAGATGTAATGTGTCATGGACTAGTGTATCAGTCAGCGGAGTAGTACAGTATCACATGCCGATGTGGCATGACTCATTCCTAGGATAGCGATAGTAGGGTTCAAGCTACTTACGCTACTAGTTGTACGGATTCGGGAGGAGCTTTAAAGCTGCCTCATACATGTATAAATAGTGGACCGATAAGACCAAGATACGCCATCTTGGTCTTCTTCAATCACCACTCCATTCTCATCTCTTTCATGCGTGCCTCCCTTGCCTCTCCGCGCAAGTCGTCTTCATCGATAGCCTAGTGACTTGGACGTCCTAGTGCTTAGTCATCAAGTGTCACGTGCCCTTACGAAGCGCCGTGTGCACGTGTTCAAGGCACGTGACTTGCCTTCAGAATATTCGCTAAGTCGTGAATGCCCTTTCGTAGTCCAAGTCGGACTAACGCCAGTGGTGGCGTTACATTAAGACCAAGATCCCTCACCGTGGCGTTCACAACTCGAGACCAGTGGAGAAACTTTCAAACCTACTCCCTTGAACGAAGGGGAGATCGCAACGTACCAGTACAATTCCTAGGAGCAGCTAGGTGGAGAGAATACCGAGGGGAAACCGGGTACTTCGTAGACTTCTCAACGGGACCCACCCGGTATAGACCAGTTGAGTTCAACTTCGACAACCTTTGCTGGGTGGAAATTACGTGGAACCCCATAGACAATCGGTTCAACGCAGTACGACCAGCAGGACGAAACTTCAACTGCGACATCGACGCTAGAGGACTACCTACCAGAGAACAGTGGGGACAAATCGACGGACAACCAGAAGAGGAACCCAGCACCTCCGAACCTAGAACCACACCCCCCTCAGAAGCGAGCGGCGACGAAGGAACCTCCAACGAAGGAGACGAATCGGAGATCGAAGAAGTGATACAGACAGCTGTAGCGGTGCGACTGCCGCACTACGCCAAGTCAAGTGTAAAGTTGGAGTGAACTGTAAGGTATGCACACTCAACTTAGCGCGGAGACAAGTCACGCGCTAGACGTACAGTCACAGCGGAGAGCGCAGAACTTATGGGCTTTTATGCAAAGTCCTAACTGCAGAGGTATCACGCTGTGGCACGCTGAGTGGAGAACCAAGAGGACAAGTTAGATTGGAAGAGGTAAGGTAATACAGAGGAATACGCACCTGAGTGGAGAACCAAGAGGACAAGTTGGTTCCACTCAGGACGTTACAGGGAAGCTTATATACACTACTGCGGCTGAGTACGAACTGAGTCTGAACACTGTTACTAAGTGTATAGTAAGACTCCATGACTCAGGAGCTGACGCGTCGTGTCTATTAATAGCGCTATCTATTGTGCTGACTGATGCACTTGTCATAGCGCTTACGAGCAGCTCCACTTTGCTGAGTAAAACCTAATACAGCGAGTAAGCGTAAACTACTAAGCATGTTCTGGATCCTTCCAGAACCTTCCATAACCTTCCGTCCTTATCTACCAATCAGAACTAACATACGTGTAAGGGACCTAAGTCCCACGGTCACATGCACATAGGTGGCAAACCTTTGTGACTGACTCGAAGTCTTCTCTGTACTTCAGCCTTTATATCTCCTTGTATAAATCTGTAATAAATACAGAAAAATAAGGAAATAATATGCGTCCATGACAACAGCTGAGTCCCTACGCCTGAACGAACCAGAGACAATCCACGTACATGCACCCGCAGAAATGGCTACCGCCACCTTAACCCAAGAAGAACTCGCAACAGAAGAAGTACGACGCATCACCGAAGAGGCTGAAGCCCACTTACGACCTATCAACCCCGCAACGGGACACCGCATGACGGCGGACGACGCGGCCATATTCCGCGCAGTAGGCCCCGACCTTCCAGATCCACCACCAGGGGTTAGCGAGCCCACCCCACCGAGGAGACCCGGAGGTGGATTCGGTCAAGGACCACCAAACCCACCAAGAAGGGGAGGACCTCCGCATTTTGGTGGAGGAGGAGGCAACCCCTTCGGAGGAGGACCACCACCCCCACCAGGAGGACCACCACCTGCGGGACCCCTTGCAGGCGCACCTCACAGAGCAGAGAGATTAGCCGGAGAGACCCCAAGCGTCTTCAATGGCAACCGCAAAGAGTACAAGTCATTCCTCACTCAATGGCACATTTACTGGGGACAAAACGTAGAGGCGCCAATCATGACCAACATCTACCGACGATGCCTACTCTTCCTGGGCTTTATCAAAGGACCTCAAGTAGCGAATTGGACGCTTGGGTTCCTGCAATGGCTCAACAACGAACTTCGCCTCAGACGAAGCAGATACGACGAATACCTATGGGACACGCTAACCGCCGGATTCACGGATCGGTTCTCAAACGTCCTCGAACAAGAGGAAGCACAAGCCACCCTGGCCAGGGGTTTCAAGATGATCGGAGATGATATTGACTCGTACGTCACCAACTTCGAACAACTAGCGCGGAAGGCTGATTATCGCCTCAACGACCGCCAAACCTTGGACCGCTTCACGGCGGGATTGCCCAAGGCCCTGTTCACCAAAATCTACGAGCTAGACGACCCACAAAGCTTCAACGAATGGAAAGACGCAGCTATACGTCGACAAAAACAGTACATCCACCTGCGCACCTGACTCAATCTCACCAGCGCACCCTCCCAAGGACCACCAGCACGCCCAAATCAACCACGCGGATACGCCCCGTCCTGGGGACCACCTCGCTTCCCACAGCCAAGATACGACCCAAACGCCATGGACACGTCGGCAGATAGGACCCGCGCCAGACTCGCCATGGTAGGCGACCCCAAACCACCGTTCCCACCGTGCGGAGGACCCGGACAGGTGAGAGGAGGAGGACAGCGCAGAGACATGTGGGAAGTCATTTGCTATAATTGTAATAACCCCGGCCACTTCTCACGAGACTGCACACGCCCCAGAAAACAAAGGCAACCATACCAACCACGCGCTAGTACAAGTCGCAGTACGGAAACGGATTACTACAGTCAAGAACCTGCAGTCGCCAGACACGCGGAAGCCACAGCCGAAGAACAAGCAAAAGGGTGGATGGATACTATACGAGGGGCGAGTGATGAGGTGAAAGACCTCATATTCAAAGACCTATGGACCCAAGAGGGTTTTCAGGACGCCTAAACCCATCGGCCTGGGTGAGGGCAGTTAATTGTAACTCTGTAATCATGACTCGCTATCGTTCGCTTAGAATTCCAGTCTCGATTCGCACAAGTTACTCCATGGCCGACATAAAAGGGCTCGTCGATTCAGGAGCCACCGATAATTTCATAAGACCTGTGTTCGCTAAACACATGGGCCTCGGATTACAAATCCTCGAGTGACCCAAGAAAATCTGGAACATAGACAACACCGAAAACAAAGCTGGGTCTATCACTCATTTCGTCGACTTAAATGTCCAAACCAACGGGATTAACCGAGTCATGAGATTCCTGGTTACTGATATTGGAAATGAAGAACTCGTGCTTGGGTACCCCTGGCTAGCCACCTACGAACCAACCATCAACTGGGCTCACACCACCATTCATGAAGATATGCTACCAGTGGTACTTCGATCAATCAATCCCACAGAATCACAAACTACGATCGCCCGCGCAATCACACTAGAGGAAGCAGACGACATCGTACAAGAACTCGAGGAAGAGTGTCAGATACGTACCACCGCCACTGAACTAGCCATTGCTGCCAACCAACACACAGTGGCGACAATTATCCCTGAACCGTATCAACGCTTCGCCAAGATCTTCAGCGAGGAGGCATCCCACCGATTCCCACCCTCGCGACCATGGGACCACACCATCAACTTCAAACCAGGAACACCGGCCAGTATCGACTGTAAAGTCTACCCCATGTCACAAGACGAAGACGGACAACTCCGCAAATGGCTAGACGAACAACTCAAAATGGGCTACATACGACCGTCAAAGTCACCATACATGTCATCCTTCTTCTTCATCAAAAAGAAGGACAGCAAACTACGACCCGTACAAGACTATCAAAGAATTAACGCATGCACTGTGCGTAACCAGTACCCACTACCGCTCATGGCCGAGCTTATTAACGACCTGGGAAACGGACATATCTACACCAAACTCGACGTACGGTGGGGATACAACAACATACGAGTCAAAGAAGGCGACGAACCCAAAGCCGCGTTCAAAACCAAATATGGACTCTACGAACCCCTTGTCATGTACTTCGGACTCACCAACTCGCCGGCGACCTTCCAGAATATGATGAACGACATCCTAGGCGACGTCATCCTCCACTACCAATCACACGGAACCATTATCCGAGTATACATGGACGACATCGGCATCGCTACAACCGAACAAGCTGGTTTACGGGCCCATATCGAAGCTGTCAGCACAGTACTTCAAGTAGCACTCGACCACGACCTTTACTTCAAACCCGAGAAGTGCCTTTTCCACCAACCACGAATGGATTACCTGGGGGTAATCCTTGAAAAGGGGGTAACTCGCATGGACCCCGTAAAAATTTCAGGCATCCAAGACTGGCCTCGACCCACGAAGGTGCGCGACATACGCTCCTTTGTAGCATTTACCACGAACGCTTGCCTGACTTAGGCTTCGGAGTGGGTGGCGATCCTCTTGATGACGTAGTTACGGTTAACCCTAGCTTGAGGGAAGTCGGCTGGGTGTACTTGTAGAGCTCCGTTACGGTCTTCATATCCGTGTAAATCGTCGCCTAGGGGTAGTAGCGGTGGAGGGGTGGCGACTATTCGAAGGTCTTCCCAAGTGTCGTGATCGACCACGTATAGGTAGGTGTAAGGGGAGGCGACACAGGGGTTGAGATATAGGTACACGCGATGACAAACACTGCCGACGGGATAGTTGTCCACTGTTCACGAGGGACTAAGTCACGAGGGATCCCTTGGTCTAGAGGGATATGTCGGACGACTCACTTCAAGGGGGAGGACCCTATAGAGCGAAGAGTTGGTAGTGGTATTGGAAGAAGACCAAGATGCCGTTCTTGGTCTTTGCAGTACCCTATTTATACAGATACGCGCGGGCTTTCAAGCGCCGCTTCAAGAAGTACTAGCCAATAGCGTAAGTAGAGCAAACCCTAGTACAGCTATCCTAGTATGAGTCATGATCTGATCCGTTATCGTACACAATCACATGTACCGGAGCTTACCCAGCTGACTGATCCTAACAAGTCCATGACGATATACTGCTGACGCGGTGTCATACCCTTGACGTCAGTGTCCACTTCCGGGCCGAACGTAACATCACCCCCTTTTCAGGATCGGGCCCCAGACCGACCCCGCATGATCTCCTCCCTGAGCAACGCGATGCGTCTGCCTTCCTCCACTCCCGGGCGGTAGGAGTCGCGCTCGTCCTCGATGCGCTTGATGGCGTTGGCGCGCTGTAAGCGGAGCACGCACTGGCGGCGCATGCTTCCAAGCTTGTCCAGCTCGGCAATCTTCTTCTTCAACTCCTCCTCCTTCGCCTCGTACCCCGCCTGTAAGCACCGGTACCGGTGTACCTCGGCTGTGACCGTCAGGTCGTTCATGGCCATACAGGCCTGGTCGACCGACTGGCGATACGCGCTGTTCTGGTCTAGAAAGACCAGGTCGTCGTTGGTGTAGGTGGGAGAGGGCTCGTCGTATTGGGGTTCGGCGTGCACCGACTTGCCGTACTGCTGGTCGCTGCCTCGTCGGTAGGCGAGGACGAAGGGGTCCGCCGTAAAGATGAGCTGCGTATACCGAGCTGGGTGCAGTTGGCCCTGAGCGTCGCGTATCTGGAAGGGGATGAAGTGGACTCCCCTGTTGTGTTTGAACCCGACTGGTGGCGGTGTTTCCACCCGCTGTCGGGAAATTGGACTGTGTTCCTCCGCATGGAAGAGGCGCCTTTGTGCGGATTGTTGACTCGGCAGCAGGACCAACGGCTCTCCGTCTGTGGAGCATAGCGGCGGGGTTTCGTCGTGAGTAGTGGTGAGGTGAGTCCCATACGTGAGGTGGTCGTTGAGAGGACAATGCTCCTCTGACAGGTACCGGTCGTATGCTCGATCTTCTTGTACTTGAGTCTGGTCTTGACGGGATGGAGGTCGGGTCGGAACATAGCCTTGCGGAGACGGGCTGCGTGTGCTGACTGCTGTAGGTGTTGGCGAAGGAAGAAGGGATGAAATGGGGGTAGTTGGGCGACTGGGGCTTGGTTGAAGGGGCTCGGGAAGCGACATGGGTGACGGTGGCGCGTTCTGGATGATGACAGTGGGCTGGACTGAGATGGGGAGTAGGTCGTCGAGGACATAGTGCACTTGGACTGGGGATTGGGACATGAGTGAATGGGAGTGTGAGAGTGGGAGATGGGGACGTCTCTTGGGAATGCCCTGTGCTTATATGCACTTCTCTGGTGGGGTTTGAACGTTTGAACTCCCGAATGGCTTCGTCAGCGAAGACGTCATCCTTCGAGACCCACTGGTTATCGGAGTCAGGGTATCCGCGCCACTTGACCAAATACTGCAGTTTCTTTGTTCTGCCGAAGCGCCGTGAGTCTAGAATCTTCTCGACCTCGTATTCTTCTTCGCCATCAATCAAATCTGGCGGCGGGCGCTGATAGTTGGGGCCGTGTGTGGGAGTTTCACGATAAGGAGTCAGGAGGTCCGTGTGGAACACTGGGTGGATGCTCCACTGCGTGGGAAGTTCTAGGCGATAGTTGACTGCGGACATCACCTGAGTGACCTTGAACGGGCCATGTCGTCTGGGCGCAAGCTTTGTGGTTGGCTGGTTGGTACGTAGGTGGCGCCCTTCGAGCCATACAAGGTCCCCTATTTGGTATCTGGGCGTATCTTTGTGTTTGATCCACCCCTGCTGCGCTTTGATCATCAGTTCCTGGGCGCGCGTTCTAGCCTCTTGGAACTGCTTGATGCGGAGTGCCACCTGTGGTATGGGGGAGGGGCGATCAGTCCAGTCAGCGCGTGGGTTGTAGCCCATGAGGATGTTAAAGGGGGACTCTCTGGTGGACTCGTTGGGCCAGTTGTTGTGTGTGAATTCTGCCATGGGTAGGTAGCGTGTCCAATCGTCTTGTCTTTCATTGACCCAAAACCGTAGGTATTGTTCTAGCCATTGGTTGGTACGTTCTGACTGTCCGTCCGTTCGTGGGTGATAGGCCGTGGATATGTTCTGTTCAATGCCTAGGATTTTGCATAATTCGCGTGTGAACTTTGATGCGAATCTGGGGTCTCGGTCGCTGATAATACGCGCTGGTAGTCCGAATCGAGTGAAGACGTGTTTCACGTACAGGGCCGCAGTTCCTTCTGCGCTTATTTCTTCGAGGCACGGGATAAATATTGCCGCTTTGGAGCAGTCGTGGTCCGTTACTGTCAGTATGGAGTCGCAGCCATCTGCTTGTGGTAACTTGGTGATGAAGTCCAGGGCTATGGTCTCGAATGGCATTGCCTCCTTTCTGGGGAAGATGGGCTGTAGTGGTGCGTGTGTGGGTCGGTTGTTGACTTTGATCCGTTGACAGTCAGCGCAGCCTTTGACGTAGTCTTGTGTTTCCTGTCACAGGCCTGGCCACCAGTAATATCGCTCCACCATCTTGATTGTCCGGTTGATTCCGGGGTGGCCGTGGACTGGTGGATCGTGATGTGCCTGTATGATGCGCTGTCATTCATGTGCGTCTCCTGTGACTACGCGTCGTCCGTCTTTGTACCATGTGCCTTCGATTTTCTTTAGCTTGTGGGGGTCTACCCATCGCTTTACCATAGTTTCGTCTTGGGTGTATACCGGGTTAGTGGGTTCCATTTCCGTGACGTTGATAGTGTGTTGCGTGCGTGTTGGATCGTCCGTCGTATCGATTTCGGTGGCTCTCACGAACACGTGATCTGGGAGTACCGTGACTTGCTCGTTGTCGTGTTCCCCTTGGTCGTAGTCTGGCCTTCTTGATAGTGCATCTGCGCGTCCGTTGGCTGTTCCTTTGATGTGGTGAATCTCTATGTCGTATTCTGCCAATTCTAGTACTTCCCTGGCTACGCGGCGGCTAATCTTCTGGGGGTGTCTCCAATATTGTAAGTTCATGTGGTCGGAGAAGACTTTGATTTTGTGTGGTGATCCAGCAAGGTATTGTCTCCAGTTTCGCAGCGCTTTTACGATGGCTAGGAGTTCCAGGTCATAGATGTCGTAGTTCCTTTCTGCCGCATTGAGGGTGTTTGAGTAGAACGCGATTGGGTGTCGTTTGTTGTCTGTTCCCTTTTGGAGGAGTACTGCTCCTACCGCGTATCCAGATGCGTCGACTTCCAGTTCGAACTGCTTGTCTAATTCCGGGTGTTTGAGTACGGGTTCTTCGGTTACCAGTGCTTTGAGTTTGTCAAATGCCTGCTGTTGTTCCGTTCCCCATTGCCAGTTGGTGTCTTTGCGCGTGAGTTTGTTGAGTGGTTGTGCATGTGTGGCGAAGTTTCGGATGAAAGCACGGTAAAAGTTGCAAAAACCTAGGAAGGATCGCACCTGTTTGATGGTTTTTGGTACGGGCCAGTCTGTTATGCCGGAAATTTTGATGGGGTCCATGCGAATCACCCCCTTTTCAATGATTACCCCTAGGTAATTGAGGGAGGAAGAGTGGAAGGTGCATTTTTTGAGTTTGAGGTAGAGGTCGTGCTGTTCCAGTAGGTCCAGTATGTCGTGTACCGCTTCGGCGTGTGCTTGTTCCGTAGTTGATGTTGCGATGCCGATGTCGTCCATGTAGACTCGGATGATGGTTCCCTTTTTCTCGTGGTAGTCGATGAGGGGTTGGCATATAGCGTTCATCATTTCCTGGAAGGTGGATGGGGAGTTGGTCATGCCGAAATACATTACCACTGGTTCAAAGAAACCGTATTTGGTTTTGAATGCTGCCTTGTACTGGTCGCCGTCTTTAACCAAAATGTTGTTGTATCCCTGTCGAACGTCGAACTTGGAGAATATCCATCCTGAACTGAGGCTTGCGATGAGTTCCGGTATAAGGGGGAGCGGATACTGGTTGCGTATAGTCCATTTGTTGAGTGTTCTGTAGTCCTGCACCGGGCGTAGTTTTCCGTCCTTCTTTTTCACGAAGAAGAATGGGGATGCGTACGGGGATTTAGAGGGGCGTATATATCCTTTTGCCAGTTGTTCATCCAGGAACTCCCATAGTGCTTTGTCTTCTGCTTGGTTTACGGGGTATACCTTGCAGTCGAATGAGTCGGGTGCTTCTGGTTTGAGTTCGATAGCGTGGTCCCATGGTCTAGAAGGTGGAAGGCGTTGGGATTCTTCTTCACTGAATACCTTGGCGTGTCTTTTGTATTCTTCGGGTATTTCCTTCTTTTCCGTGTATTGTTGTGCCGCTATTGCCATGTCTGTTGCCGTTGTTCGTAGATGTACCGGTAAGGATTGTTCTTCTAGTTCGTGGAGGGCCCGCTGTTTGTTTTCTTCCTCGATTTCCACTATGAGTCGTCGGAGTTCTGTGAGTCCGAACAGTTTGAGTGGGTTGGTAGTGCGGATGACGATAGGGTATTGCTTGGTATCGAGGGTGGCTGTTGCCCATTGGATTCTAGGCTGGAAGGTTGCGAGCCATGGGTATCCCAGTATGAGATCTTCTCCTCCCACGTTGGTGACTAAGAAGCGGATGTCCTTGAGCTTTCCGTCAGTTTGTACGTTAAGGTCAACGCAGTGAGTGATTCTCCCTCCTTTGTTGTGTGTCCCATCTATATTCCAGATGTTGCGAGGACGTTCTAGTATTTTGGTTCCTAGATGCATTCGTTTGACGAAGTCCGGGTGTATGAAGTTGTCGGTGGCTCCGGAGTCCACCAGTGCTTTTCTTTCGGCCATGAAGTTACTCGTGCGGATCGAAACTGGAACATGCATAGATCGATAGCGCGTTATGAACGACAAGTTACAATTGACTGCCCTCACCCAGGCCGTTGGGTTCAGGCGTTTGGAAAATCCTGGCTCCCTGCCATATTCCTGGCGAACATCTCCCTTCCCTCTTCCGGGAGTTCCGCAATCCTCCCCATAATGTCCTCTACCTGTTGTGCTGAAGTGGTACCGCGGTTGGCCTGTACCGGTTCGTCGAGGTCGATGAGGGGTTCCCCCGCGACGCTTTGTGGAGCGGTGGGTACTTCCTCGATGTATGCGCTTCTTCCTTGAGGAGGTCCTTGATGTGCCTGACGTGGTTGCTGGCATTCTCGTGAGAAGTGGCCTTTCTTTCCACAGTTATAACAGGTTACGTCCCTTGTGTTAAAGACGCCTCGTCCCCCCCTTCCTCTTGCGAGGAATCCTCCGCGAGGGGGGAAGGGTGGTCTTCCCTGGGTGTAATTCCTCCATTCTTGGGGATTGTTTGGGTTTGCTTCCTCGGATCCTGCGACTCTGGCGCGGATTCTTCCTGGTGTAGTATCCATCGCGTCGGGGTGGTTGCGGTATTGCTGCCACCCTTGGTTTTGTCTTTGAGGTGGTTGGAACCTTGCGGGTTGTTGTTGTTGTTTGGGGCGCTGTGCTAACTGCCTCCCGAACCCGTCTACTCGTGCCTTCATATGGAGGTACCGTTTCTGCTGCTCGATTAGAGCGTTCTTCCACTGGTGGTACGTTACTGGGCTGTGGAATTGGTATGCGTTGCGGTATAGGTCGAGGGGTACACCTCTGGTGAATTTGTCGAGTACCAGGGGATCGTCCAGGCGGTAGTCAGCCTGTCGAACGAGCTTTTTGAACGCGGTTACTGTTGCGTTAGGCCCGTCCTAATGATGCTCGACTTGAGCAGGGACAGAGTGGCGAGTTACACAGGGGGCGACTTAGCGAATACGAGTACACGACCTTAGAAGGAACGTGACCGCTACTAGCACTGGGGCAAAGTCCACCAGGCGCACGTGCTGCTGGGCGATCTGCCTGATGAAGGCCAGACGCGATAGGAGACAGAAGACGAGAAGGATGCAGACGAGGAGAGAGGGAGGCAGAATTGGATAAGGATTCAAGAAGACCAAGCTAAGGAGCTCGGTCTTCGCACTACCCACTAGATATACAGTTGACGAGGAGCTTTGAAGCTCCTCCGGAATGTAAAGTACCCAGTAGCCATAATAGCTCGAACCCTACTACGACTGTCCTAGGTATGAGTCAAGTCCGTACCACGTGACATGTGATAACTACAACAAGCTGATCAAGACGACTGTCCCTGACTAATACTAGGGTAGTCAGAACCCCGTGAGACTGCAGTCCGTACCGATGAGTCCGATCGCAACATCACCCCCTTTTCAGGTGCGACGCCCCGACGCTCCAAAGCCCTCCTCCTCGTAGCGAACTCGCGTCCGCTGTGGCTGCTGGGCGTTCCTCCTGCCCCTACGGGTCTTCTTCTTCGTCAGCTCGTAGTCCACCATAGTGCCCGCCTCATCCTTGATACGCTCCAACGCGTTGGCCATCTCCAGCCGGTGCCGACTACCCGCCACCTTACCTTGGACCTCCCCTAGGGCGGCGATGAGGTCGTCGATGCGCTGGTTAAGGCGCTGCTGCTCTCGGTCGGCGAGACGGTAGCGATGGACCTCCGCTGAGAGGGAGAGGTTGTGAAGGGAGTCGAGGCAGCGGTCGACGCGCGCCCGATCCTCGAAGGCCTCTGTGAAGAGGACCATGTCCGCGGCGGGGTACATGGGTTTGCCGCCGTACACGTAGTGGGGGGCGGCATAGAGGGGGCGAGCGTAGACCTTGTCCGACTCGTCGATGATGCCCACCACCAGAGGGTCCGGCCCCATGATCACCTGGTGGTATCGGGCCTCGCGCTCAACCCCGTCGGGGGAGATGATGCGAAAGGGAAGGTAGTCCGCGCCAGTGTTGGCCTTGAAGCCACTGGGGACTTGTGTGTTGATGATGGCGAGGGGTTGATGAGTGGGACCTCCCAACACCCCAAGGTCCCGCTTGTACATGGGGGATCCGTCGGTGTTAAGCGAGTAGGGGGTCTCACGTGGGTTGTCAGTGTCTGTGGTGGAGGAGATGAGGGGGTGCGTAGCTGGGTAGTCGTTGGGAGCGTCCTCGTCCAGACCCCAGTCTGCTGTATCAGGTGTCGGTGCCTCAGCTGCTGCTGCCTCAGCTGTGCCCTCCGCAGTTGCTCGTCCCTCCACTCCTTGACCACCTCCTTCCACGGCCGCACGGGCCCGAACTCGGTGTGGTACTTGGACAGGTTCACCGTCACCGTGTCCGTCAGGGTGTGAAACGAGGCTATCTGCGGCCTGGCCCTCGAGTAGGGCACGCTCTTCTTCTTCTGCGACCGCCTCGTAGGCAAGAGGCTGTGCACCGGGGGAGTCGGCGTTTCCTCCATCGGTGGGGTCTGGGAAGGCTCGGAGGACGGCGAGGGCGTCCTCGCGGGTGGCGGGCCCATGGGTGGTGGATAGGGCCTTGGTGACGGTGTCGATGGTGGACTGCGACGGGAGAGAGCAGGAAGACATGGTGCGAAGGTAGACAGGATGGGAATGGGTAGCAGGAGTTGCTGGAGGACTTAGCTCGTAGTGGGCTCTTCTTATATGCGTTTCCCTGGCGGGGTTTAATGCTTTGAAGTCCCGGACAGCCTGGTCGGCGAATACTTCGCTCCGGTCGACCCACTGATTCTCCGAGTCGGGGTACCCTTTCCATTTCACGAGGTACTGCAGTTTCCACATTCTTCCGAATCTTCGTGAGTCTAGAATCTTCTCGACCTCATACTCCTCTTCGCCTTCTACCAGATCCGGCGGTGGGCGCTGGTAGTTAGGCCCATGTGTTGCGGTCTCGTGGTATCTGGTGAGAAGGTCGGTGTGGAACACCGGGTGGATACTCCACTGTGTGGGAAGTTCGAGGCAATAATTGACAGGGGACATCACCTGTGCGACCCTAAAGGGGCCATGTCTTTTGGGCGCAAGCTTGGCGGTTGGCTGGTTAGTGCGCAAGTGGCGTCCTTCCAGCCACACGAGGTCCCCTTCTTTGTACTTGGGCGTATCTTTGTGCTTGATCCAAGACTTCTGTGCCTTGATAAGGAGGGCCTTGGCCTGTGTTCTGGCCTCTTGGAATTGGTCGATTCTCAGCGCCACTTGGGGTATGGGTGATGGCCTATCAATCCAATCAGCGCGCGGATTGTACCCCATTAGGAGGTAGAAAGGGGACTTCCTAGTGGTCTCATGGGGCCAGTTGTTGTGCGTGAATTCCGCTATAGGGAGATAAGTCGCCCAATTGTCTTGCCTCTCATTGGTCCAGAAGCGGAGGTACTGCTCGAGCCACTGGTTAGTCCGTTCTGACTGTCCATCTGTTCGGGGATGATAGGCGGTGGAGACGTTCTGCGAAATCCCTAGGATCTTGCATAGTTCTCGCGTGAATTTGGATGCGAAGCGTGGGTCTCTGTCACTGATAACTTTGGAGGGGAGTCCGAATCGTAGGAAAACATGCTTAGCGTATAGAGCAGCGGTCCCTTCTGCAGTGATCTCTTCTTGACAGGGGATGAAGACGGCCGCCTTAGTGCAGTCATGATCCGTGATGGTGAGGATCGAATCGAATCCCTGCGACTGAGGTAACTTGGTGATGAAGTCGAGGGCGATAGTTTCAAAGGGGAGTGCCTCAGGGTTTGGATAGATCGGGGACAGTGGTGCTCGGGTCGGTCGGTTGTTGGCCTTGTGCCTCTGACACTCGGCGCATCCTTTGACGTAGTCTAACACGTCCTGGGCGAGGTTTGGCCACCAGTAGGAGCGTCCTACTAGTTGCGAGGTTTTGTTGATACCTGGGTGTCCGTAAACCGGTGGTGTATGGTGCGCAGAGATGATACTTCTCTTGTCATATAGTCCGCCAGTCACCACTCGTCTTCCGTCTTTGTACCAGGTGCCTTCGATCTTCTTCAGCCGGTGTGCGTCTATCCATGGGCGGAGGTAGCTCTCGTCTTGATAGTACGTTGCGTCTGGTCGCTCCATCTCTCCGGGTTCTATCGTCAGGGTGTTTGGCATGACAGCCTCAACTTGTGTGGCCCGCACGAAGAGCGCATCAGGGAGGACCACTACGTCCTTGTTGTCGTTACCCCCTTGGTCGTAGTCCGGTGTTCGGGAGAGTGCGTCTGCTCTTCCGTTGGCTGCGCCTTTGATGTGGTGAATCTCAAAGTCGTATTCGGATAGTTCTAGTACTTCCCTTGCGATGCGTCTGCTTATTCTTTGTGGCGACCTCCAGTATTGCAGGTTGAGGTGGTCAGAGAATACCTTGGTTTTGTGTGGGGAACCTGCGAGTAGGGGTCTCCAGTGGCAGAAGGCTTTGACGATGGCTAGTAGTTCCAGGTCATAGATGTCGTAGTTGCGTTCTGCTTCATTGAGCGTCGCAGAGTAATAGCCTATGGGGTGTCGTTTACCGTCCTCTTTGCGTTGTAGGAGTACAGCACCCACCGCGAAGCCTGATGCGTCCACCTCCATCTCGAATTGTTCCGTGAGGTCAGGGTGTGCCAGCACTGGTTCGCTTGTGACCAGGGTCTTGAGCTTCGTAAAGGCGTCTTCTTCTGCTTGTCCCCACTGCCACTCTGTGTCTTTCCGCGTTAATCGGTTCAGAGGTCGTGCGTATGTGGCGAATCCCCTGATGAAGAGGCGATAGAAGTTGCAGAACCCGAGAAAAGAGCGGACCTGTTTGACCGTGGTTGGTGTTGGCCAGTTGCGGATGCCGGCGACTTTAACAGGGTCCATGCGTGTCACCCCCTTTTCAAGGATTACCCCCAGGTAATCGATTGCCGGCGCGTGGAAGACGCATTTCTCTGGTTTGAAGTACAAGTCATTGTCCTTTGCGATCTGGAGTATGTCACGTACGGCTGCGATGTGGCCCGCTCGGCCGTTCCGGGATGCGATGCCGATGTCATCCATGTAGACGCGAATGGTGGTGCCCAGCAGCTCGTGTTTGTTGATGGTGGGGCCGCAGAGGGAGTCCATCATGTCCTGGAAGGTGGCCGGCGAGTTGGTGAGGCCAAAGTACATGACGAGTGGTTCGAAGAACCCGTGGCGCGTTTTGAAGGCGGCCTTTTCTTCGTCACCTTGCTTGATGCGGACGTTGTTATATCCCCAGCGGACGTCGAGTTTAGTATAGATGTCCGCGTTCCCCAAGTCTGTGATGAGCTCCTGTATGAGCGGTAAGGGGTACTGATTACGAACGGTGAACGAGTTGATCTTTCGGTAGTCTTGGACCGGTCGCAGTTTCCCGTCCTTCTTCTTGACGAAGAAGAAGGACGATGCATAAGGGGATTTTGATGGTCGGATGTACCCTTTCTCCAGTTGCTCGTCAAGGAATTTGCGAAGGGCGATGTCTTCGTCGCGTGACATAGGATAGATCTTGCAGTCGATGGCGGTTGGGGCATCCTTTCTGAACTCGATGGCATGGTCCCAAGGTCGCGAGGGTGGGAAGCGATGTGATTCCTCTTCGCTGAACACCTTGGCGAAGTCCGCGTACTCTTCTGGGATCTCTGTTGTGCCGGTGAATTGTTGTGCTTCGATGGCCAGTTCTGTGGCAGTGGTGCGTGCCCTGACTGTCTCCCATTCGTTGTAGAGCTGTTGTACGGTGCGACGCTTCTCTTCTTCAGTGAACTCGGTAGGGGCGAACGCGATTGTTACTCCTCGCTCCTCTGGGTGTGTGGTTCGGAGGACCACTGGATAGGCGTCTTCCTTGATGACGGTGTGTTGCCAGCTGATCTGTGGTTCGTAGGCGGCCAGCCATGGGTAGCCGAGGACGATGTCCTCGTTTCCTGTATCGGTGAGTAGGAACCTCATTGTTTTGTGGGTTCCCTTGGTCTGTACGTCGAGATCTGCGCAGTGCGTGATTAGTCCTGCTTTGTTCTCGGAGTTATCGATGTTCCATATCTTTTTGGGGGTCTCTAGTTCTTTGAGACCAATCCCCATTCGCTTCGCAAACGCGGGTTTAATGAAGCTGTCTGTGGCTCCCGAGTCCACCAGTGCTTTTACTTCGGCCATGTTGTAACTTGTTCGAACGGAAACTGGAATTCTCAACGATCGGTAGCGTGTGATTATTACAGAATTACAACGGAGCGCCCTCACCCAGGCCGACGGGTTCAGGCGTTTGGAAAACCCTCTTTTCCCCATAGTTCTTGGAGGACTAGGTCCTTTACTTCGTCTGGTGCTCCGGCTACTCCCTGGAGCCACTCCTGGGCTTGCTGTTGCGGGGTTACCGCTGCGTGGGCCTGCACTCTTGGTTCTTGGGTGTAGAGGTCTGTTTCCGACCTCCTACTACTACTGCTCTGCGCGTTGTTGCGATGCTGTGGGCAGTCGCGGCTGAAGTGTCCCTTCTGGTTACAGGTGTAGCAGATCACTTCCCTTGCGTCTCGGGGTGGCCCCCTTCCTCTGCCTCGTCCCCTTGGTCCTCCTCTGGGCGGATAGGGTGGCTTTTGTCGGTCGAGTATGAACTCTGCTCCGGCGAGCCTCCCCTGGGTGTCTTCTGCTTCTGCGCCTCGTGCTCGCGTCCTATCTGCAGAGGTGTCCATCGCGTTGGGGTTCTGGTGATGGGGGAGGTTCCTTGGCGTCCACCCGCTCTGGGGGTTTCCCCACGGGCTAGGGCGCGGAGTAGTTCTCGGAGTGGGTGTTTTTAGCGAGTTGAGACGTGCCTGTAGATGCATGTACTGCTGTTGCTTCTTCATCGCCGCTTGCTTCCATGCTTCGAACATGGCGGGTTCGTACTGTTCGTAAACCTTGGCGAATAATGCCCTTGGTAGTCCTGCCGTGAATAGGTCTAGCGTTTGAGGGTAGTGATTGAAAGTCCGGTCCGGTCCGGTTTTTTTGCCTAATTTGGAAAGACCGGGACCGCAACCGATAGATCGGTTCATCCCTTTTCCCAGAACCGGACCGGACCGATGAAAAGACCGGTTCTTGCAGTCTGAACTGGCTCATCCTGAGCCGGTTCACAACCGGTCACAACCTCTATGGACCGACTGCAACCGCAGTCATAACAATGCAATTTATATTCTTATAATACTAGTACTACTACAATACTATCTAGCTAATACAATTGTCGCCGTTGTGGTCGCCGTTGCAGTCGTCGCCGTCGTCGTTGCAGTCGTTGACTCGTCGTCGCTGTCGTTGCACTCGTCGACTCGTCGTCGCAGTCGTCGACTCGTCGTCGCCGTCGTTGCAGTCGTCGACTCGTCGTCGTCGTCGCAGTCGTCGTCGTCGTCGTCGTGATCGGCGATATGGGTAGCGGTCGGTTGGTGAACCGCCGCAGCGTCGCCATCATCGCCGCCGTAGTCGTCGTAGCCGTTGTTATGGCTGTGGTGGTCGTAGCGGTCGGTTGGTGAGCCGCGCAGTGTCGCCATAATCGCTGTAGTCGTCGCCGTAGTAGCCGTGGTCGTCGCCGTAGTCGTCGTAGTCACGGTCGCCGTAGTTGTCGCCGTAGTTGTCGCCGTAGTCACCGTAGTTGTCGTCATAGTCGTTGTCGCCGTAGTTCAAGTTGTCGCTGTAGTTGTCGCCGTAGTCGATTCGACGCCGTAGTCGTCGCCCTAGTCCCCGTAGTTGTCGCCGTAGTCGTTCAAGTTGTCGCCGTAGTTCAAGTTGTCGCCGTAGTCGTCGCCCTAGTCGATGCCGTAGTCGTCGCCCTAGTCCCCGTAGTTGTCGCCGTAGTCCCTGTAGTTGTCGTCGTAGTTGTTGTCGCCGCAGTTCAAGTTGTCGCCGCAGTCGTTGCCGTAGTCGTTGTCCTAGTCGTTGTCCTAGTCGTTGTCCTAGTCGCCGTAGTTGTCGCCATAGTCGATGCCATAGTCGTCGCCCTAGTCGTCGCCCCAGTTGTCGCCCAAGTTGCCGTGTTGTCGCCGTAGTCGTTGCCCAGCCGTAGTCGTTGCCCTAGTCGCTGTAGTTGTCGTCATAGTCGTGATGGCTGTGGTGGCCGTGGTGGTTGGCGCGGTTGTTGGGTCTTGTCGTCGTTGTCATTATTGCAGTGATTGTCGACATTGTTGCGGTTGGCGTCGACAGTGTCGGTCGTGTTGGCGTGGCATGCCAGTGGATGCCGGCTTACCGGTTAGGACCGGTCCTAACCGGTCCCGCAGTGGTTTCACCCACATGCCAAATTTGGATGAACCGCAACCGACGGTCCGGTTGCCATCGGTTGCGGTCCGGTCCGGTCCCGGTTTTTTTCCGGTTCATAGGACCGGACTTTCGAACACTATTTGAGGGGCGTCGAGGTTGTAGTCAGCTTGTCGGGCTAGGCGTTCAAAGGTAGCCACGTAGCTGTCGATGTCCCCATCTTTCATGTGGACGCCCTTGCGCAGCTCCGCCTGCGCTTGCTCTTTCTCCATGGTGTTGGCGAATCGTCTGGCGAAGGCGCGAAGGGTCTCGTCCCAGAGGCGTCGGGTGTGTTCGGGGAATCCCGCCTCTGTCTGGCGCATCAGCCAGTCAGTCATGTACATCACCCATTCGTTAACTGTTTCCCCCTGGATGTATCCGAGGAAGAGAAGTGATCGGCGGTAGTAGTTGCGCATGATGTCGCTCGTACTGTTGACCCCTTGATAGAGGTTCCACTGTGCTCTGAACTGCAGGGCCTTGGTGCGGTCTCCGTTGAAGACCATGGGCGGGTTGCCTTGGAGTCTATCTGACGATCGAGGTGGGTTACCTACGGGAGCCATCCCCGGGAATCCGCCTCCTCCGGGTGGTCCTCCTCCGCCTCCGTGTCCTCCGCCTCCTCCGTGTGGGTGGCCTCCGCCTGGGCCTCTTCTAGGTGGTCCTCCTCCTTCGGGAGGGTCTGGTTCGTCAGGTCCAATGGCCCTCATGAGAGCTGCGTCGTCTGCGGTCATCCGATGTCCTGTGCCGGGGTCGATGGGGAGTAGATCTTCTGGGACTCCGTCTTGTGGTAGTTGTACCGGGTCCACTTGAAGTGCGTATGTTGGTTCTAGCTGGGTGGTTGTCATCTCGTCTGGTGGGTGAACGATGATCTGCTCAGCTTGGGGTGCTTCGTTAAGCGTAATCCCTCCTGCTAGGTTTGCTAGCTCTTCTTCTTCTTCCGCATTTACTTGGGAGAGGTGATCTTCTTCTGATTCTTCGCTGCTTCGATCTGTTCCAGAGCCTTCTTCTTCTGTGGTGCTTGTGGTGGCTGCGCCGTCGATGGGTCCCACTCTTGCTTGGGGAACTACTTCGCTTTCTAGGATATCGCACCGATAATCTCGTGTGGTTGGTCTGACCACTGTTCGTATTCCTGCGTCGTTTGTTGTGAGTATACACCAACAGGTATGCTCGAAGTTGAACTCAACTGGGTAGAATCGACTTGGTCGGGTAGGGAAATCAACGAAGTATCCGGTTTCTCCTCTGTGTGTCCTCCACCTAGCAGCTCTTAGATAGCGCGTGGGGACGTTCCGTTCTCCTCTGCTAGGGATGGTATACGATTGGGCTCGGTTTCGGTCCCACCGATCTCTTGTTGTGGACGCCACTGTGTCGTTGGTGAGGGTTAGCTTGGTCTTAATGTTGCGTTAGGCCCGTCCTAACGATGCTCGACTTGAGCAGGGACAGAGTGGTGAGTTACACAGGGGGCGACTTAGCGAATACGAGTACACGACCTTAGAAGGAACATGACCGCTACTAGCACTGGGGCAAAGTCCACCAGGCGCACGTGCTGCTGGGCGATCTGCCTGATGAAGGCCAGACGCGATAGGAGACAGAAGACGAGAAGGATGCAGACGAGGAGAGAGGGAGGCAGGATTGGATAAGGATTCAAGAAGACCAAGCTAAGGAGCTCGGTCTTCGCACTACCCACTAGATATACAGTTGACGAGGAGCTTTGAAGCTCCTCCGGAATGTAAAGTACCCAGTAGCCATAATAGCTCGAACCCTACTACGACTGTCCTAGGTATGAGTCAAGTCCGTACCACGCGACATGTGATAACTACAACAAGCTGATCAAGACGACTGTCCCTGACTAATACTAGGGTAGTCAGAACCCCGTGAGACTGCAGTCCGTACCGATGAGTCCGATCGCAACAGTTACGTAGCTGTCAATGTCTCCTCCCGTCATTTTGAATCCTTTATCCAGTTCCAGTCTGGCGTGTTCTTGTTCCATGTTGTCCCGGAACTGTCGCTTGAAGGCGAGCTCTACTGCGCTCCATACCCAAGGGTCGCTTCTGTCTGGCCTGGTTTCGATCCATTTTTGGGTTTCTGAGGTCCATTTGTCGACCAGGGGTCCTTGGATGTAGGTGAGGAACATCATTGCTTTGATGTACGGGCTTTGCAGGCTTCGGTTGGCTATGTTTACTTGTGTGAACCGATTCCATTGGGATAGGAATGCTTGTGCTTTGTCTCGGTCCCCTGTGAAGATAGGTGGTTCCTTGCCGATAAATCTGTCGGTGAGGTGGGGGATGTTTTCGAATCCGGGGTGTGGGAGTCCTGCCGCGTCGTCTCCTCCTCCGTCGCCCCCATTACCTCCTTCTCCGGGGTTTCCATCTCCTGGGTCTCCTCCGGGTGGGTTTCCCTCTGGTTGTCGGGGTTGGTCTTGTGGGGTGAACAGGGCTGTTCTGATCTGTGTAGGTACTTGGGTGGTGGTTGTGGAGGTCATGACTGGAATGGACTTAGCAATGTTTTCTAGTGCTAGTTCTTCTGCTTCGTCCTGGTGAATATAGATGTCTTCGGGGTTGCTCGCGAGCGATGGGGATGGTGCTGGTGTCTTTGGTGTGGGGGATCGTGCTGGTTCTTCGTATTGTCCGTCTATAAGGCCCCACTGGTCTCTGGTGACTACGTTGCTGGCTAGGATGTCAAGGCGGAGTCCTCCTCCTGCGGGTCGAAGTACTTTGTATTTGTTGTGAAGGTCGTCCCAACGAATTTCTGTCCAACAGGTGTTTTCGAAGTTGAACTCTACTGGGATGATGTGTCGGTTGCCTGATCGATCAAAATAATCGGTGACGTAGCCTGGTATTTCCGCGTCGTCTTTCCAAAATGCGGCTTCTAAGTATCTCTTTGGTATGTTTCATTCTCCTCGTCTGTCGATGTGATATGGTCGGAATGGGACCCAGTAGTCCTTGGTTGTCTTGGTAGGATTGGCCACGGTTGGGATCTTGGTCTTAATGTAGCGTTTACCACGAACACTTGCCTGACTTAGGCTTCGGAGTGGGTGGCGATCCTCTTGATGACGTAGTTACGGTTAACCCTAGCTTGAGGGAAGTCGGCTGGGTGTACTTGTAGAGCTCCGTTACGGTCTTCATATCCGTGTAAATCGTCGCCTAGGGGTAGTAGCGGTGGAGGGGTGGCGACTATTCGAAGGTCTTCCCAAGTGTCGTGATCGACCACGTATAGGTAGGTGTAAGGGGAGGCGACACGGGGGTTGAGATATAGGTACACGCGATGACAAACACTGCCGACGGGATAGTTGTCCACTGTTCACGAGGGACTAAGTCACGAGGGATCCCTTGGTCTAGAGGGATATGTCGGACGACTCACTTCAAGGGGGAGGACCCTATAGAGCGAAGAGTTGGTAGTGGTATTGGAAGAAGACCAAGATGCCATTCTTGGTCTTTGCAGTACCCTATTTATACAGATACGCGCGGGCTTTCAAGCGCCGCTTCAAGAAGTACTAGCCAATAGCGTAAGTAGAGCAAACCCTAGTACAGCTATCCTAGTATGAGTCATGATCCGATCCGTTATCGTACACAATCACATGTACCGGAGCTTACCCGGCTGACTGATCCTAACAAGTCCATGACGATATACTGCTGACGCGGTGTCATACCCTTGACGTCAGTGTCCACTTCCGGGCCGAACGTAACATCCTTCCTAGGCTTCTGCAATTTTTACCAACTCTTCATTCGTGGTTTCGCAACGTACGCGCGAGCCCTCAACAAACTCACGCGCAAGGACGCCGAATGGACGTGGGGCAAGGACGAAGAGAAGGCTTTTCAAACCCTTAAGAACCTCGTCACCAGTGAACCAGTACTCGCACATCCCAGCCTGACAGACCAATTCGAACTCGAAGTGGACGCATCCGGATACGCAGTAGGAGCAGTCCTCCTACAAAAGAAGAAAGATGGAAAGCGACACCCTATTGGATATTTCTCGGCCACACTGAATGAAGCGGAACGCAACTATGACATATACGACCTAGAGCTCCTCGCCATCGTCAAAGCGCTATGACACTGGAGATCATTCTTAGCGGGATCCCCACACAAGATCAAAATCTTCTCGGACCATCTTAACCTGACGCACTGGAAATCCCCCCAGAAGATAAGTCGCCGTGTAGCCCGAGAAGTCCTGGAACTCATGGAGTATGACTTCGAGATTCACCACATCAAGGGGACCAACAACGGCCGCGCGGACGCCTTGTCCAGACGACCAGACTACGACCGAGGAGAAAATGACAACGAAGGGGTCACCGTACTACCAGAGAAAGTATTTGTTCGAAACCTAACCACACAGACCCCAGAGACACTTGAACAGGACGAAAACACCCTACAACCGTGGGTAGACCCCTACCAACTCAAGAAAGTTGACGGAATCTGGTACCGACAAGGAGCGCGAGTAATCACCGGAGGACAAGACGCTATACGCACCATCATCGCCAACCATCACAACCCCCCAGTGTACAGCCATCCAGGAATCAAGCGGACCACTCGAATCATCGAGCGAAGCCACTGGTGGCCACGCATGTCGAAGCACGTCACCGAATACGTCCAAGGATGCGCAGAATGCCAGCGCCACAAAGTCAATAACCGACCCACAAGAGCACCCTTAGTTCCTATTACACCCGTGACCGACGCTAAACCCTTCGAAGTCATAGCTCTCGATTTCATTACCAAACTACCCATATCCCAAGGACATGATTCAATCCTCACGGTGACCGACCACGACTGCACCAAAGCCTCCATCTTCATCCCTTGCGTCGAAGAGATAACAGCGGAAGAAACTGCCGCCCTGTACGTCACTCATGTATTTCGGAGATTCGGACTACCGGCAAAAATCATCAGCGACTGAGACCCACACTTTGCGTCAAAGTTCACCCGCGAGTTATGCCGAATCCTGGGAATCTATCAGAACATCTCCACAGCTTATCACCCCAGAACCGATGGGCAATCCGAACGCACCAATCAATGGCTGGAGCAATATCTAAGGTTCTGGGCCAACGAACGGCAGGACAACTGGGCGCGATTCCTACCAATGGCAGAATTCGCTCACAATAACTGGCCGCACGAGACGACAAGGAAGTCCCCATTTTCACTTATGATGGGATACGACCCACGCGCTGATTGGATCGATAAGCCATCCCCTGTTCCCCAGGTACTCACGCAACTCCAACAGTTCCGAGAAGCATGGAAAGAAGCGCAGGACCTTATCCGAAGAGCCCAATCGCTATGGGTCAAACACCGAGATACGCCCAAGTACCAGGTGGGAGACCAAGTATGGCTAGAAGGCCGTCACCTTCGAACTAACCAACCAACGGCAAAACTCACGGCGCGCCGGCATGGACCCTTCAAAATCACGCGGGCGTTATCGCCTGTCAACTATCAACTCGAGCTTCCCACGCAGTGGAGCATCCACCCCGTGTTTCACATCGATTTACTCACACCTTATCGCGAAACGCCCATGCATGGAGAAAACTTCCAGCGCCCACCACCGGATCTAGTGGACGGCGAAGAAGAATACGAAATTGAATGGATTCTAGACACTCGGCGATTCGGCAGAAGCAAGAAACTCCAATACCTCGTGAAATGGAAGGGATATCCAGACTCGGAGAACCAGTGGGTCAACAAAGCTGACGTCTTCGCTGATAAAGCAATAGCGGAGTATGAGCGGAGTTCAACTGCTAGCAAAGTGATGAACAGTACACATGTAGAACATACTCACAGTGACAAAGTAGACTGTGGTGAGATATGAGGGTGGTACTTGAAGCAGCAACAGAGAGATCTAGCAAGTGAAGCAGATGTGGAGTCTGGCACACAACAGATGAGAACTGGTGTTTATACAACAGAGGGAGACATACCTGGCACACAACAGATGAGAACTGGTGTGGTGCCAGAGCGTACATGGTACTCTACTTATACTGCTACAGGGAGTGACGGTAGTAACACAGGTCACAGTAAATACAAGGAGCGTTGTTCTACAGAGGGACACAAAGGAGTGTGCAGAAGGAGAACAAGAGCGCAAAGAACAATAGAAGTCTAGACTAATGATATCATAGTGACATCACAATAAAGATAGAACAAAAGGAATCAGTACAAGGACGAAATACAATAGGAGTCCAGAGGAGTCCATGATGTCATTGTACAGTGATGTCATAGATAAGAAAATACAATAAGTCCGAGATTGTAATGATCATAATGATCTAATCTACATGTCCTGTATATCTAATCTAAAGCAGTCCGTTATCTGCGTGTCCATACGAGCCGCTAAGTGCGCGCGGGTCACTTATCAACATCTCCCCGTGATCAGCAATCTAGGATTTGGCACAAGCCCATGTCAACATTGTGTTGTTGGAGCAGGGTGCGCGCGAGCGACTTGGTAAAGCCGTCTGCAACCATTTCCAGAGTAGGGGTTCTAATAAGAGTGATGGTCCTCTTTTCGATGTATTCCCTAATGACATGATGCCTAATGGCAATGTGCTTCGATCGCCTCCCAGTGACAGGGTTCAAGGCCAAGTCAATGGCACCCTTGTTGTCACCATGCAATGGGATGGGGTCGTCGACCTCGTACCCGAGTTCCAAAAGGAAGCTCTGATACCAAGCGGCTTGGTTGGCCGCATCGGTCATGGCCATGTATTCCGCCTCTGTAGTGTTTTGGGCCACTGTCTTTTGCTTTCGCGAGGACCAGCTTATTGCACCATTGGCTAAAAGGAACACATAACCCGAAGTGGAGTGTCTGTCGTCAACCTGGTCACCCAGGGAAGAGTCAGAGTAGCCAACAAGGCCGTCTCCACTGGCGCCATCGTAGACTATCCGCATATCCACAGTGCCTACTAAGTAAGCCAGGACATATTGCGCAAGTCGCAGATGTTGGGGGGAAGGATTCGCTGCGTACTGCGCCAGACGTGACACAGCGAAGGAAATGTCCGGTCTAGTACCAATTTGAACGTACAGCAGACTACCAATGAGTGACTGGTAGTGCGTAATGTCAGAGGCAGTAGCCTGACCCGTATATTTATGAAGGTGCTCGTCAGCACCAGCGGGCAAGGGTGTGGAGTGTGGTGTGGCATCGGACATGCCAAAGCGTTCAAGGACATCCTTGATATAGCCAGACTGGTCTATTTCGATGCGTCTGAGGGAGCGGTCGCGCACAATGCGCATACCAAGATATGATTCTATCTCCCCGAGATCTGTCATCTCATAGCGCTCAGAAAGGTCTGACTTAAGACGCTTGATTCTCTCCAGAGAAGCACCCAGGATAGTGATGTCGTCAACGTAAACGATAACGAAGAGTGGTCCATCCCCCTCTCGTTGAGGCAACACATATACGCCGGCATCGGCAAACGTCCGCTTAAAGCCGAGTGCTAGTAGCACTCCATGGAATTGCAAGTTCCATGCACGGGAGGCTTGTTTGAGACCATATATCGCCTTGACTAGGCGACACACCTTCGTCTCTGCACCAGTGGTGATGAACCCTTGTGGTTGCTCCATGTAAATCTCCTCGTCAAGCACGCCATTGAGGAACGCAGACTTGACATCCATCTGATGGATGTGCCAGTCCTCCAGCGCGGCCAACGCCAGAAGTAATCTCAGCGACTCGAATCGTGCGACGGGAGAGAAGGTTTCATCAAAATCTATGCCAGGGATTTGCGTAAACCCCTTAGCCACCAAGCGAGCTCTGTAGCGGCCATCCGCTTTGAGCTTGAAGACCCATTTGGATTTTACTGCCTTGCGATTAGGCGGGAGATCTACTAACTCCCATGTGCCGTTCTTGGCGAGCGCATCCATCTCATACTGACACGCCGTTGTCCACTCACCTGCATCCACAGACCGCATGGCCTCTGCATAGGATGCAGGATCTCTTCCCACGTAAGCTGCAGCTAACAGCTCTGTAAACCCCAGCCGTCTACCACGTGTGGCCACATTATCCGCTGTGAAGTAGCGGGGATTGGGCACTGGTGCACGGGCAGAGCGTCTTGGTGCATTGTCCATCTCACGCAACAGCTGACTACGCTGTGCGCGGTCCTCAAAGCCACCAGGCATATCTGGTGAGGGAGGAGGGACATTGCGCATAATGCGCGTTGCACTTTGACGCGGTGGTGGGGAAGTCAGAGGGGGCTGCTCACGCTTAGGTGTGACAGGAAGAGTGGGTGGGGCAGGTGGTGGTGGCGTGTGTGGGCGCTCTTGTTTGGGGTCTAAAATGTCTTCAACATCCTCCTCACTGCTATCAGAGTGTGCAGGGGAGGGTGCTCGCTGTGGTGGTAACGCCGACGTGCTAGGTACGGCAATTACTGATGTAGGTAGTGGTGGTGAGGCCACTTGAGAAGGTGGTGGGTGTGTCTCAGCACCCTGAAGGGACGGGAAGCTACTCTCGTCGAATGTCACATCCCTGGACAAACGGACAGAGTGGGTTTGGCGGTCCCAGAGCTTATAGCCCTTTGATTTGGGCTCAAACCCAATAAGCGTGACCTCAATGGCCTTCGCATCCAATTTGCGACGCTTATCAGCAGGTACGTGCATGTACCCCTTGCATCCGAAGATGCGCAAGTGTGAGACATCTGGTACCTTGCCAGAGTACCAGAGCTCATAAGGTGTGCGCCACTTGAGCGTACGGGTGGGAGAGCGGTTATAGATGTGTACCGCAGTGCTCATCGCATGCTCCCAGAAGCCTTTAGACATGCCTGCTGTGTGTAGCATGGCCATTGCCTTATCCGTAATGGTGCGGTTAAACCGCTCGGCTTTCCCGTTTGACTGTGGTGAACCTGGCATCGTAAGGTGATGCTCTATCCCTCTCTGCTTGAGAATGTCCTGTACTTGGCTCGCCATGTACTCGCCTCCGCGGTCAGAGTGGAGTGCGCGCAGTTTATGGAACGTCTGGGTTTCACCCCAGGCCAAATACATCTGCAGCGCCTTCACAAACTGATCCTTCGACTTAATAAAGTACACCACTGCATGCTTGGAGTGGTCGTCTATGAAGGTGGCGGTGTACGCGGAGCCTTGTAGGGACTGAGTTTGCATTGGACCGGCGAGGTCGCTGTGTACAATCTCAAAGATATGGGTTGTCCTTTTGGTGGAGGACGCAGAGAAAGGTTGACGAGTGGATTTACCCAACTCGCACCCACGACACACAGCAGTATGCGTGGTAGAGCTGTCAATGTCCATGCCAGTAGTGGCAGAGGGACCGTACGACTTGAGAGCAGCAGAGGAGATGTGTCCCATGCGCTGATGCCAGATATCAAGAGTGGTGGCAGCACTTTTGACGTGAGCATTGAGGCCAATGCTTGAAGCATCCAACCAGTAAAGGTTGTCCTCCAAGTAGCCAACAGCTACACATTGCTTTTTGACAGATATTTTAAAAGAGCCACTGTCAAAGGCCACTTCCGCACCCTTTTGTGCTAAGGCACGCGTCGACAAGAAGCGTGTCTTCACCTGTGGAAGGTGTAGCACATTGCTGAGAGTGATGGGAAGGCCCTGGCTCGTAGTGAAGACGACGGAGCCTACACCAAGTTGGTCGATCGTGGACTTGTCCCCAAGGCGCACAGCACCTTTGCATGGGGTATAGTCCTTGAAGTCGGACCGATGTGGTGTGATGTGGTGTGTGGCACCACTGTCCATCATCCAACGCACACGCGAGGCAGCATACAAGGCAACTCCAACTGCATTGTCCGCCCAGTTAATGGCGGGCTCATCATCGACCTCCTTAATGGAGGCGGTGGTAGGTACTAATACATGAGAGTTGGCAGCCTTGTTGTCGGTGTCCTTCAACTTCCCCGCAGCTTCATCCTTCTTCCTCTGCCTGCAGTCAGGCTTGATATGCCCCTTTTTGTTGCAGTAGTGGCAGGTAAGTTGAGAATGGTCTCTCTTCTTACGTGGGCCACTGCTGGTGGGCCTAATGGGGGCAGCCTTGTTGAGGGAGGAGCCAGAGGGGCCAGTACGACGTGCCTCCTCAGAAACAATGCGCGCAATTATTTCAGCGTGCTTCAGCTTCGAGGGGGCCCCACTGGCGAGGATGGTAGATGCCAGAACCTCGTAGGAGGCTGGCAAGGCGTGGAGGAGAATGAGACAGAATTGGGTGTCAGTGACACCCATCTGCGCGTTGGTGAGGCCGACCCGCAGCTCATTGAGTTTGGCCAATTGAGAGGCCATGGGCGCGGAGTCGTCGAGGCGGGCTTGGGTTAATTGGATCCACAAATTAAAAATGGTGGTGCTGCCGCTAGCACCAGCATAGACATCCTTCAGCTTGTCCCACTTTGACTTGAAGGTGGGATAGGTGAGGGGGTCGGCAACGAGGGAGTAGACGTCGGGTTTGAGGTAGAGGCGGAGGTACACTTTTGCCCGACGCTGGACAGAGTCCCACTCATCAGAGGTGACTCCAGAGGGAGGAACCTGGAGGTAGAACACATCCTCCGCTTCATGCAGCGTGAGGATCGCCTCCAAAGTCCCAGACCACTCGTTCCAGTTTGACCCGTCAAACCTGCTGAGGTGGATGCCTGAGGGCATGCCAAAGGAATTGCCATAGGCATTGGCGATGCGCGAGGAGGGTGTGGACCCAGTTGGAAAAGGGGGGAGTGAGCCCCCTGCTGTGGCGCCTGCAGCCGCACCGGTGGCACCAGTGGGCGAGGCAGCACGAGATGAGTGTGTGGAAGACATGGGGATGATTTATCTATCGCCGAGGAGCAGTCAGCGATAGTGCTTCATAACAGTTGCAAGATAGGGGGGGGTAGACACTCCTGTCTGTGTATCTGTAAGGCCAGAACGCTAACGCGTCCTGCCTCCTGAGGTATGCCAGTGATACAAGGGCTAGGCCCAGGTTGGAAGATCCCTTTGCCATACTAGGAGCCAGCTGCCAGCCAGGATGTGTCTAAGACACGGCTCACTAGTTTGCGTCAGGGGGATATGGAATGGTATCTTTCAGAGCCCAAGGCTGTCTACCTCAGCCTTCTCGGCCTATTGGTTGCCTCATCGCCACAAGTGGCTTCACTGAATCCTTTCCCATTGCCGCTACAAGGCAGGAGTCTGGTTGCAGAACACCATAAGGTGAACACCCCCCAGAGTCTGAACTGTCACGAACCTAGGAACTTTGGTCGTGACTCGCGCGTCAAGGACCGGTCCGCGACGGCCCGGTTTTATGTAATCAACTTCCTAATGGGGAAATCCGGGATCGGAGTTCCAAATTCGTACTCCGAAGGTCACGTGATCTGACACGTGATTACTCATCGATTACCAAGCCATTACCAAGCCACCAGACGACAGAAAGTCGTACCACTCTTTGGATTTATCCTATTGGACTGCGGAGCAGTCATGCCATTCCTTGTGATTATTCTGATTGGACTGCGGACCAATCACGTCATCGTGGCGCAAGATCGCGCAATCGACTGCGGAGCAGTCGTACCATGTCTATGATTATTCCTATTGGCTGATATATTTAGAGCCTTCCAGAATGTTCCATTGCGCAGCACCCGTAGGGAAGCAGTAGGCCTGCCCTAAAGTACGCACAGACCATGCCCTCATGTATATAAGCCTAGCCATAGTTCGGATAGTTCCTCAGACTGTCCACTTGTCTTTCCCTTGTAAATCCACTTGACAATTCACTTGTCACTTGATTCCTCTTGGATAACCTCCTCCAGTTAGTAGACTGGATAAGTGCTCATAACGCATCTGTGGACGTTGTGGGTAACCTCACTGTTATCTTCGAGTATAAAGCCAAGTTTTCCCCTCGACACCCTCCATTCCGTCTTCGTCGTCCCTCGCGTCTCCGTCAGAGATAACCGGGTGTACAAATCAACTACTCCGAGTGAGTAGTTCATCACACTTGGACAGTCTCATTGTACCTGACCAGGACGCTCCTTGACAGTGTCAGAATACTTCGATAGTTCGGAGTTCGGGCACTGGGATGGCGATTCAAGTTCGTATTCCACAGACTGGGAGCCTCAGTATCGGGGCCCCCCTCCATGTCAAATCTTCCATTGCCCCTCCCCCACTTCCCATGTCACTCGTGCCCTCTCGCCGGAAGGGACGAGTATTCCCCAAGACCCACGCCCCCTGTCCCCCATGTCCCCAGAGGAGCTGAATGCTCCCTTGACCACTGAAGAGCTAGATGCTCTCCAAGACGCTCTTCAAAGCGTACTCGACACCCCCCTGTCCCCTGATGAGCTAGGTGCTCTCCACGACGGTATCAACAACATACTCCAAGGCTTGGCTGCTCCTACAGCGCCAGCATCCCCTGTCCCAAGTCGCCCATCATCCACCATCATGCCCCCTCCCTGTCCTACCTCTCTCCCGTATAGAGAGAGGGTTGTTTTCTTTGAAGAAAACATCGTCAAGAGTCGCCCCCTGTCCCCCTGTTCCACCTCTCTCACGTATGAGAACAGATCAAGTACCGAGTTCGCCACACTCGACATCTTCTCCCGCCCCCCGTCTCCAGGACCAGTACACCCAGCCCCAGTCCATGTACCTCAGTCACCCACGTCTGGGCCGTTGCTGCCCCTCCAAGACCCCTCAAGTTCCAAGTCTTCCTAGACGGAAGAAGGGGTACCACCTGGGAGACAAGAAGCCAAGATCGGCCCCACATTCCTTGCCCATGTACCCATGTCTTGACCCGTGACTGACCCCCTCCATGTGTACTAGACCAACGAGAACTATAACTATTTGATTAGTTGTAGTTAGTTTGGTTTCGTAGTACAAAAATATATGGGGTTTGAAGTCATTCCATTCGTTTGAACAAGAGCAAGTAACCGCTCTCCACTATCGTTGAAACCCATCAAGTATTTCCATGACACCTCTTACTCAAACCTGGTGGAAGTTTGGAGTAATCGATCCACGTTCCTTAAAGACATCCAAGTTATACTTCCAGCTAGGGAAGTACCAAGTTATCAAGTATCAAGACTTCGTATCACGCGACGTACGAAGGAAGGGCGACTTATCCATGAACACACCCAAGTCCAAGTCCAAGTACCCAGGGGAGCCAAGCATCCATGTATCCATGTATCCACGAGAAACCAAGAAACCCTAGTCAAGTAACGAACATCCACGAGCAACCACGAGAACACCAAGTACACGCGCGTTGCCAAGTATCCATGAAGTATCCATGTATTCCACGACAACCAAGAAACACCAAGTAACCGCGCGTCACCACGAGTATCCATGAAGTCTATGAAGACATCCACGAGCATCCAAGTACTGCGCATCCATGTAACCTCAAGTATCCACGAGACACCAAGTACCGCGCATCCATGAAACCACGAGCCACCAAGTACCGCGCATCCACGAGCATCCAAGTAACCCACGAGCAACCACGAATTACCAAGTAACCATGCCATGAACCCTTAGAGTTGCTAACCGGCGTAGCAACCGTAAAGAGGGGATATTGTCAAGAGGGCTGAGGACCAAGCCCTACACACCTCCGAAGACGAGGACGTTCCAAGAGTCAAGTCATCTATAAAACCTCAGCAAGAAGGCAGGAGTATCAAGTAACCAAGGACCGAGTATCGGGTCATATATGCCGATGAAGTCGGGCATCCAAGTCATCCAAGAGTCAAGTCATCTATAAGACCTCAACAAGAAGGCATGAGTATCAAGTAATCCAAGGACTGAGTATCGGGTCATATATGCCGATGAAGTCGGGCATTCAAGCAATCCACGAGTCAAGACATCTGTAAGACCTCAGGAAGAAGGCATGCGAAACCAAGGGCCGAGTATCGGGCCACATACGCCTCCGCAGTTGAGGGCGTCCAAGAAACCAAGACACCTGTAAGACCCCAGGAAGAGGGCATGAGGACAAACATCAAGAGCCAAGTATTGGGCCATACATGCTGATGAAGTCGAGCATCCAAGTAACCACAAGTCAAGACACCTGTAAGACCCCAGGAAGAGGGCATGAGGACAAACACCAAGAGCCAAGTATTGGGCAATCCAAGTTAAACCAAGTCACGCGTCTGTAAGACCCCAACAAGAGGGCAAGAGAATACAACCAAGGGCCACACCATGGGACTACCGACACCCCTGATCAAGGTGTTCAAAGTACTCCACACCACGTTGTCCAGAAGGCCCCAGCAAGAGGGTAGGACATTCAAGTAACCAAGTCATCCGTAAGACCCCAGGAAGAGGGCAGACGAACCAAGTACACCAAGTAAACCAAGTTGTCACCCCAAGAAGCGGGTCGGACATTCAAGTAAACCAAGTAACCAAGTTGTCACCCCAAGAAGCGGGTCGGACATTCAAGTAAAACCAAGTAACCAAGTTGCCACCCCAGGAAGCGGGTAGGACATTCAAGTAGCCAAGGCATCTGTAAGACCCTAGCAAATGGGCAGGAGAACCAAGTAAACCAAGCCAAGATATCCGTAAGACTCCAGCAAGCGAGCAGGTGAACCAACAATCAAGTCAACTCCATGTCATCCATGAAACCACAAGAAACCAAGTAACTCCCATGTCCATGAATCCCCGGAAATTTTTTCAGGTACCTTGGGCCTGTCCGGCGTCCAGGGCTGAAGAGGGGATAAGCACACGAAACCACGAAACCATGAAAGGACCAAGTACAAATTTCATTTCGTGCGCTCCAGGATTACGAAAATTCCTCCAAGACACCAAGTTTTCCATGATCCGTGCAGTACAGTCCACGGTAATACAAATCGACGACATCGAATCACGAGCACCCAAGAACGACATGTGAAGTCACTCATGCCCAAGAAATCCTTCTATGACGAACCTAGAAGATGGAAACACCCATGAAAAGTCACTCAAGTCCTAGAAATCCTTCTACGAAGAACCTAGAAGATAGAAACCCCCTATGTCACCTATGCCCTAGAAATCCTTCTAAATGGCTCACGTTCCCTCAAGAAGAGGATTGGATACTTAGAAGATGGAAACACCCAAGTCAAACCCATGTCAACAAACCAAGAAATACGTGGACGCAGTTGCCACATACCAAGTAACCCATGCCAAGTTATGTCAAGAAACCAATGGCAGTCAAGACGGAAACAAACATCCGCGTCTTCTGCAAGACAAGTCAAACCATGTCCAAGTCCACGGCAGACAAGACAGAGTAACGAAGAAACTCTGCATCACCTGCAATTATGCCACGTCTATGGCAGTCAAGACGGAAACGAACATCCACGTCTTCTGCAAGCCAAGTTAACACTATGTCCAAGTTCAAGTCCACGGCAGACAGGACGGAAATGATTATCTGCATCCTCTGCAAGTCAAGTCAACTACCAAGTTATGCCAAGCCCACGACACACAAGACGAAGAAACAAAGTCTTCGCATCTTCTGCATCCATGCCACGTAATCCTTGTCCACGGCACACAAGATGGAGAAACGAAGTCTCCACATCTTCTGCATCCATGCCACGAAAACCCATGTCCACGGCACAAGACAGAGAACAAGTCTCTGCATCTACTGCAATTATGCCAAGTACCCCTGTCCAAGCCTATGGCAGACAAGACGGATACAAGACATCCGCGTCTTCTGCAAGCCAAGTTAACCATGTCAAAGAAAAATCAAGAAAAACACCCATGTATCCACACTACGCATCGTAACCGCGTAGGGAGTCAAGTAAACCAAGCCCATGTCCACGGTAGACAAGACGGAGCAGCGAAGAATCTCCGCGTCTTCTACAAGTATGTCAAGTCAAGTCAACCAAGTCCACGGCACAAGACAGAACAAGTCTCTGCATCTTCTGCATCCATGCCAAAGTAACCCTTGTTCACGGCACACAAGACGGAGAAACAAGTCTCCGCGTCTTCCGCAATTATAGTCAAGAAAATCAAGAAAACACCCAGGTATCCACGCTACGCATTGTAACCGCGTAGACCACAGTCCACGGGCCTAGAAGAAAGGCCATCCAAGATCCTCGAATTCCACGAAGGCGTATCGTCCCTAGAGTTGCTAATCGGCGTAGCAACCGTAAATGGGGGATATTGTCACGAACCTAGGAACTTTGGTCGTGACTCGCGCGTCAAGGACCGGTCCGCGACGGCCCGGTTTTATGTAATCAACTTCCTAATGGGGAAATCCGGGATCGGAGTTCCAAATTCGTACTCCGAAGGTCACGTGATCTGACACGTGATTACTCATCGATTACCAAGCCATTACCAAGCCACCAGACGACAGAAAGTCGTACCACTCTTTGGATTTATCCTATTGGACTGCGGAGCAGTCATGCCATTCCTTGTGATTATTCTGATTGGACTGCGGACCAATCACGTCATCGTGGCGCAAGATCGCGCAATCGACTGCGGAGCAGTCGTACCATGTCTATGATTATTCCTATTGGCTGATATATTTAGAGCCTTCCAGAATGTTCCATTGCGCAGCACCCGTAGGGAAGCAGTAGGCCTGCCCTAAAGTACGCACAGACCATGCCCTCATGTATATAAGCCTAGCCATAGTTCGGATAGTTCCTCAGACTGTCCACTTGTCTTTCCCTTGTAAATCCACTTGACAATTCACTTGTCACTTGATTCCTCTTGGATAACCTCCTCCAGTTAGTAGACTGGATAAGTGCTCATAACGCATCTGTGGACGCTTGTGGGTAACCTCACTGTTATCTTCAAGTATAAAGCCAAGTTTCCCCTCGACACCCTCCATTCCGTCTTCGTCGTCCCTCGCGTCTCCGTCAGAGATAACCGGGTGTACCAATCGACTACTCCGAGTGAGTAGTTCATCACATGAACCAGGTTTTACACTCCCATGGTGAGGAGATCCTGCGCCCAGTGTGGAGCACCAGAGACAGCTGGCGCTAAGCTCCACAATACACAGCCCAGTGGGCCATGCACACCTGGATATGGATTAAGGGGCTACCAGATCCAATCTCCTTGCGCATAGCGCAGGGGCTAGGAAAACAGTGGGGGTGAAAGTAGGACTACTGGGCAGTTCATGTACAGGAGGTTCCTCAGCAGTGACAACTGACGCCTCAGTGTCCACTGCCTTGGGCAAGGCTGGTGAGGCCCCAGACAGACCTTGACCTGGTGTGTGATCCTAAGAACACAGTGACCAGCCAAGTGGAGTGGCTTGGGCACCAGGGCCCATAACCTGATGAACAGTACACATGTAGAACATACTCACAGTGACAAAGTAGACTGTGGTGAGATATGAGGGTGGTACTTGAAGCAGCAACAGAGAGATCTAGCAAGTGAAGCAGATGTGGAGTCTGGCACACAACAGATGAGAACTGGTGTTTATACAACAGAGGGAGACATACCTGGCACACAACAGATGAGAACTGGTGTGGTGCCAGAGCGTACATGGTACTCTACTTATACTGCTACAGGGAGTGACGGTAGTAACACAGGTCACAGTAAATACAAGGAGCGTTGTTCTACAGAGGGACACAAAGGAGTGTGCAGAAGGAGAACAAGAGCGCAAAGAACAATAGAAGTCTAGACTAATGATATCATAGTGACATCACAATAAAGATAGAACAAAAGGAATCAGTACAAGGACGAAATACAATAGGAGTCCAGAGGAGTCCATGATGTCATTGTACAGTGATGTCATAGATAAGAAAATACAATAAGTCCGAGATTGTAATGATCATAATGATCTAATCTACATGTCCTGTATATCTAATCTAAAGCAGTCCGTTATCTGCGTGTCCATATGAGCCGCTAAGTGCGCGCGGGTCACTTATCAACACAAAGCCCATATAAACCACACCAACGATGCTAAGTCCACACCATCTCCCCACACTGGATTCCTCTCTCACACCACAATGTCCCTTCCCACTTCCACCGCCTCCACCATTGTCGCTCCCTTCATCAGGGAGTCCCTCACCTACCAAGAGCTCAACGACGCCCTCAAGGACATCGTCCCCGTTGAAGACATTGACAACCCCAACGCCCCCGAAACCTTCTGGCTCCTCAGCCACGATGGCCAGCAGCTCAACTCCGTGCCATACACCGAGGCCCAAGTGCGTAGGCTTCGTGACGCTCTCCGAGACAGTCAGTCTGCCTCTCCTCGACCTCTCCCGGTACGAATCGAATACCAGGTCGAAACGGAAGAAGTCCCCAGCAACGCGGCGATGGGAGGAGTGGAGGTTCACAGCGGAGATGTGGAAGCTCGAGCAATGGTCGACGGCAGTGACAAGGAGAACGAGGATCCTAGAGAAGAGGAAACTCTTCGACGCGATGATGCGCGCGCAATCCAGGAGCAGCCCGAGCGCAAGTTGAAGGAATGCTACCCAGCTGAGCACACCTCCATTATCCAGTCGACCGACTCTGATCATCCGAATGAAACCCCCTACACGTGCGACACTACGGGTCGCCCCCTCTACAGGGGCGATATCGTCCACGACGATACGCCAGTATCCCACCACCTCTCAATCCTCCACCGCCACCTCACCGACTCCCGTTTCGCCCCCCATGGTTATGTACACAACCGGGGGGAGAAATTCGTCCACTTCCCTATCACCGACTCCCACGGTATTACCACCCAAGCCCCATACGTCCAGGTTATCATGAACCCGGATCCGATTGTCCTCACCCTCGCGTCGGACAGCGACAAGACATTCTCCAAACCACTGTACGCCGAGCCCCAAGTTCGAGAACGGGGCAAACCCCACTACACCCCAGAGGAGACGTACTCCCTCATCCGAGGCCACGCCAATCAACATCGCCTCGACACCGCGGTTAACGCCCTGCACGACGTAGGGCTTAAAGCTGAGTTGCATCGCTACCGCGAGTACAGGCACGAAGCTGAGAGGATCGAGCAGCGACTCCATGCCCTGGCTCAGGTGTTGGGAGGCGTGCAAGGGGAGCTCGCTCGCAGCAAGTTCAGGTTGGAGATGGTGGACATTCATAACCAAGTTGAGTCGGTTCAGGAGGGATGGCTCGGGGGTATCTGACCTATTCGGCGCCGGGGCCGTCACGGCTGAAAAGGGGGTGATGTCACGGTACGAGAAGTGGACTCTTACTGTACGGCGATGACCCCTTAGTAAGATGTAATGTGTCATGGACTAGTGTATCAGTCAGCGGAGTAGTACAGTATCACATGCCGATGTGGCATGACTCATTCCTAGGATAGCGATAGTAGGGTTCGAGCTACTTACGCTACTAGTTGTACGGATTCGGGAGGAGCTTTAAAGCTGCCTCATACATGTATAAATAGTGGACCGATAAGACCAAGATACGCCATCTTGGTCTTTGTCATGGACGCGTATTATTTTCCTTATTTTTCTGTATTTATACGGATTTATATAAGGGAGATATAAAGGGCCGAAGTATAGAGACTTCGAGTTAGTCACAAGGGTTTGCCACCCATGTGCACGTGATCGTGGGACTTAGGTCCCTTATGCGTATGTTAGTTCTGATTGGTAGATAAGGACGGAAGGTTATGGAAGGTTCTGGAAGGATCTAGAACACGCATTAGTAGTTTACGCTTACTCGCTGTATTAGGTTTTACTCAGCAAAGTGGAGCCGCTCGTAAGCGCTATGACAAGTGCCTCAGTCAGCACAATAGATAGCGCTATTAATAGACACGACGCGTCAGCTCCTGAGTCATGGAGTCTTACTATACACTTAGTAATAGTGTTCAGACTCAGTTCGTACTCAGCCGCAGTAGTGTATATAAGCTTCCCTGTAGCGTCCTGAGTGGAACCAACTTGTCCTCTTGGTTCTCCACTCAGGTGCGTATTTCCCTTGTACTCCTTACTCTTTCACAATCTGAACTTGTCCTCTTGGTTCTCCACTCAGCGTGCCACTGTGTGATATCTGACATCTGCGTCCTTGTATAAGGGGCATAAGTTGATCGTCCACTCCACAGTGACTGTACGTATAGCGCGTGACTTGTCTCCGCGCTAAGTTGAGTGTGCTCCCTTACAGTTCACATCACTTTACACTTGACTTGGCGTAGCGCGGCAGTCGCACCGCTACATTAGGACAAGTTCCTTTCCACTCCTGAGCCCCGAGCTCACCAGCTTTATCACTATCCCTTCTAGGTGGTTGACGACCATCAGTCCTTTGTGTTACCCACCTCACTCTTTGCCTGTGGACCTCCGTAAGCAGAATCTGTGCATTTGTGGTACAACTCTAGTGTCCGTAAAATCGGCATAGATTGTGCTTGCCCTTGTTTGTCGTATCTGGTCACAGTTCGACATCCGGGTACTGGCTGCAGAACTGGTCACCACGCCAGATAAGCTGCAGTTAGACATTGAGCCAGCCAGGCCTAGCCTGCGACAGCTGTACGCGTAGTAAACAGAAAAGTTTGAGAGCGCTCCGGCGTGAGAGGCAGCCAACAGGTCGAGAAGACTGAGGCAGACAGCCTTGTGGCTCTACACATATCCTTACCCCATTCCCGAGTGTCCCTTTATCGCCGCAGCCTCGCGCAGTGTGAAACAATCACTGTGTATTGGTCTTGCTTGATAGGGCATTCTCTCCACCCTCGAGTTAGCGTTGCGCGCTCGTTGTAACACGTCGTCTAAAGTTCCACCATCCTATTTCAAACTGCCTCGTGCATTCGCGAACCTTCGTGCCCGTCTTCGTAGTGTCTTCAGGAGGAGACAAGCATCTATCTCACCAATCCCCACCCCCGAAATCCAAGCCTCTGCTTCGGCATCGCTTCACGTACTTAGGGACCACCAGTCTGAAGAAGACCGGGTCCCCTCACCTATCTTTGCTTCACCATCCCCCACCGTTTCCGCGGAATCCTTTCACTCCGCACACTCCTCCTCCCAAGAAACACTCGCCCAGTCAGGCGAAGACGCACTCGACGAAGACAACGTCGTAATCCGAATCCCGGTCTTCCAACTAGAGGAAGCGCCACGTAACCTTGCTGAACAATACGTTCAAGCAATCTACTACGACCCGGATTACAGCAGAGCTCTCCTCGAGTTGTACGGCTTGTACGGCATAGTCGAAGACACCGGGTACACAACCCCACAACTAGTCGGTTTCGCAGCCAACTTAGTCCCTCACCTCCCCTCTCCTCCCCCATCCGAACGTGGCTCCTCGCAAGGGGAAGCAAGCGGCTCATCTAGCTCAAGCTCAATATCCACAAGGAGCTCGCTCGAAGTTCGCCCTACCTCCCCCAACTAAAGCAGAGAAGGAGTTTATCTCTCGTATCCAAGACTGGGACGAGATCTCGCCAGACGAACAGCTCACTCTACTAGAGGACTTTCGAAAGGCACAAGAGGAGGCTGAGAGAAAAGAGAGACAAAAGAAGCTAGACGAAATGGCTAGCAACCCCGGCAGTTCTACATTACCCCCCACCGTCCCTCCAGTTCCTGTTCCCCCACCTACTATAGATGATTGCCTAGCACTCATCAACCAATTGGGCCTCGCAATGGGTCAACTTGCTCAACAGGTCGCAGACCTGACCACGCAAGTAACCATAGGAGCGAGTCGTCCCTCGTCCGGAAAGCAAAAGGAAGTAGTGGCCCGTCCCAAAGCTTGGGATGGGAAAGGCGACTCTACAGACGCCCGTCACTTCCTTGCCGCATTCCGTAACTGGGCAGGATCATCTGGAGATGCCATGAATACCTGGCATGCTGCTGATAGCAAATGGTATATCGACGAGCACCGCTGGATCGCGGCAGCTCTCAACTTGATGGAAGGAGACGCGAAAACCTGGGCCCTCCCATTTCTGGAGCAGGCCAATAAAGGAGGAACTCCGTTTGGAGGAACCTTTGACGGGTTCACCGAACAGTTCAACCGCAGGTTCAGCCCTCTGGACGTCACAGAGACAGCTCGTGAAGAGCTGAAGAAAGTCAGACAAGGAAAGAAGCCAGTCGCCGACTATACGTCGGTATTCGAACAGTACTCAGGACAGACTGGGTGGTCTGAGGCAGACCTACACACAAGATTTTACGATGGACTCAACGAGGACATCAAGGACGTCTTGTCATGGTCCAACCTCCCCCAGAAGACCTATGACGAATTGAAGAAAGCTGTACAAACCATAGACCTGCGCATACGTCAGCGCAAAAGCGAAAAGAGCGGGAAACCCTCTACATCTCACAACGTACATACCCCAGACCCTAACGCCATGCAAGTAGACGCAACGTGTCAGCAAGGCACTCAGAAGAAAGGGGAAATCTTCAAAACAGTCGCAGAGTACCAGAAATGGATGAAAGGCAAGTGCTACGGTTGCGGATCAACTGAGCACGTCAAGAAGGATGGAAACCACGAGAGAGACGTGTGCAACCACTGTCAAAGGGTTGGACACCGAAGCACCGTCTGTCAAGTAAAGAAAATGGGGAAACCAGCTAAAGCAAAAGCTGCAGCAACTACGGAATCCCCTAGCCCACCTTCATCATCCTCGAATACCGCGGCAACAGCCGCTTCAACAAGTACAACTCCAGCAAAGACGCCACAGGTAGACGTAGCTAAGTTATTGGAGTTGATGAAAAGCCAACAAGAACAGCTGGACGCTATTCGGGCGGCTTTTTAGTTAAGGGGTCGCGTATAGCTGCGACCGGCCCCTCTACAGTAGATGACTCGGCTTCATGTAGTTGTAAAATATGTTTACGTTCTTCTCGCCTCATTTCGGACTCATCTTCTGTAATTCATACGAATCCTTCCTCTACCTGTAAGTTAGATAGTAGTGATGTTTCTCTTTCTGGACTTTCCGAAACCATATCTACATCTGCCTTGGAGATGAACAATATTAGTAGTGTTCCTGTTGCTCCACTTTCTTCCGAAGCAGCGCCGCACGTGATGATTTCTGATGCAGCACTGTCTTCAACAATTATTCCCGAAACAAAAGATAAAAAATCACATTTTCATATTTCTGTGTATTTAAAAGGACGTCATCGTACTGTAAAAGTAGCAGCAATGGTAGACTCTGGGGCAACTTCGTTGTTCCTGGACAAAAAGTACGCTGACCGCCACAAGATGTTGCAGGTTCCTCTTGAGCATCCCATCACCCTATACAATATAGACGGGACACTCAACGAAGCCGGTAGTATCACCCATAAAGTTAGACTCACTCTGCAAGTAGGCCCTAGTGAAGACAGTCATGACTTCTTAGTCACTTCACTAGGCCCAGAGCATGTCATATTGGGACTACCTTGGCTCAGACTGCGGAACCCCAACATAGATTGGCAGGAAGGCACAATGCGTCTCAACTCCACCGCTGAAATAGCGCAACCGGAGCTTGAGATAGAGGTGACGCGCATCATGGCGAACCGTATGGAACGTCGCCGTCTCCTTGCGGAGAAAGTGTTAGACACGGCCCAAGACGAAGTTTTCTGTCTGGCAGGCTTCACATACTCTCAGCAGATTGCAGAGAAAGCAACAGCCGCCAAGCCAAAGAAAACCTTCGAAGAAATGGTGCCCAAACACTATAGAGACTTCGCAAAAGTATTCTCTGAGGAGGAATCCCAGAGGCTCCCCAAGCACCAACCATGGGACCACGCTATAGACTTGGAACCAGATGCAATCAAGCACTGGAAAGTCAAATCGTATCCCATGTCACCAAACGAGCAGACGGAACTAGACAAGTTCCTGGAAGAGCACATCTCTAAGGGATACCTGGTCCCATCAAAGTCACCGATGGCCTCACCAGTATTCTTTATAAAGAAGAAAGACGGAAAGTTACGTCTAGTGCAGGATTATAGGCGGCTTAATAAAATCACCATTAAAAACCGCTATCCGCTTCCGCTCGCTGCTGACATTATCAACCGGTTGAAGGGAGCCGAATACTTCACAAAGTTCGACGTTAGATGGGGCTATCACAATATTCGAATCCGAGCCGGAGACGAATGGAAGGGTGCTATTGTCACCAACCGCGGGTTGTATGAGCCAAAAGTAATGTACTTTGGCATGACAAACAGCCCAGCTACCTTCCAAGCCCTCATGAACGCCATATTCGCCGATCTCATCGCACAAGGAGAAGTCGCAGTCTACATGGATGACATCCTCATCTACAGCCGAGACCTAGAACACCACCGTCGCATAGTTCGCGAGGTGCTCAGACGTCTCCAAGACTACGACTTATATCTCAAACCAGAGAAATGCGATTTCGAGAAACGCGAAATGGAGTATTTAGGGATGATTATCCGTCCCGGAGAAGTGCAGATGGACCCTGGCAAGGTCTCTGCAGTAAGGGAGTGGCCCACACCCACAACGCTCAAAGAGGTTAGAGCTTTCGTTGGGTTCGCCAACTTCTATCGTAGGTTCATAAAGGACTTCGCGGCTATCGCCCGACCCTTACATGACCTCACGAAGAAGGATACTCCATGGCATTGGCATTCTGAACAGCAGGAAGCCTTTGATAAGCTAAAGGAGTGTTTCGTACAAGAACCTATCCTAAAGGTGTACGACCCAAACCTCCCTACGCGAGTCGAGACTGATGCTTCAGGATTTGCTACTGGCGGGATACTTACTCAAAAGTACCCAGATGGTCTTTGGCATCCAGTTGCGTATCGCTCAGAATCCATGAGTAAAGAAGAACGCAACTATGAGATTTACGACAGAGAAATGCTCGGCTTAATCCGCGCCCTAGAGGACTGGAGACACTTCCTCGAAGGCATCTCCTTTGAAGCGATTACCGACCATAAGAATATGGAATGGTGGGCAAGCATGAAAGACTTAAATCGCCGGCAAGCACGCTGGGCGCTATATTTAAGTCGCTTCGCCTTCAAAATCACTTACAAGAAAGGAGATTCTATGCAAGCCGATGCACTCAGTCGTTTCTCAAAAGACCACGTCAGGGATAATGAGGATAACCGCCAGGTTCAGGTTTTACAACCTAAGCACTTCCTCAATGCCGCCAAAGCACACTTCCGCCCAGAAGTGGACTCCCTAGGCAGCCGCATCAAACTCGCATCTATTAAAGAAGCCGAAGTTATAGAGGGTCTTAAAAACTTACAGAAGACCGCTCCTAAGGCTCTCACAGATGGAGTTGCGCTGTGGGAAGAAGAAGACGGTTTCGTTTACCATAGAGGAAAGCTCTATGTACCCAACGACCGTGCCCTACGTAGAGACGTGGTAAAGTCATGCCACGATAGCACTACAACAGGACACCCGGGTAAAAACGGGACCAACGAGCTAGTCAGTCGCTATTACTGGTGGCCACGCATGGCAGGCTTCATCAGCTCATATGTAGAAGGATGCGATCGATGCCAACGCTATCGCAAAGATCTGCACCCCAAAGCTATCATACAGCCGCAAGAAGTACCTGAGGGACCATGGCAGCTAGTCGGAATCGATCTAATCGGCCCACTGCCCATGTCACGAGGAAAGGATATGATCCTTAATATAGTGGATCACTACACCAAACAAATCCACCTATTTCCTGTGACCTCTCAAATTACGGCTGATGGGGTAGCATCCATCTACTTTGAGCAAGTCTTCCCCTTGCACGGGATCCCTCGCAAAGTCATCAGCGATAGGGGACCCCAGTTTGCGGCAAGGAGCATGCGGGCACTCTACAAGCGACTCGGAATAGACGCAGGTCTTACCACAGCCTATCACCCTCAAGCTAATGGACAGGTAGAGCGCAAAAACCAAGAAGTAGAAGTCTACTTGCGCTTGTTCATTAGCAAGAGACAAGATGATTGGGCAGACCTGCTCCCTACAGCGGAATTTGTAGTCAACAGTAGACTCAACTCAGCCACGGGTCATACACCCTTTGAGCTACTATACGGCTATACGCCTGACTTCACAATTCCCGCCGGTAGGCCAACTGGTATTCCAACGCTCGATAAGCGTCTTCAGCACTTAGTTTCCTCAAGAAAGGATGCAGAGGCAGCTCTACGCCTAAGTAAACGGCGAATGCAGACGGACGTTGAGCAAAGACACAAGCCATACGTCTTCAACGTTGGGGATAAAGTTTGGTTGCAAGCCAAGCAGATAAAAATACACCAGCAGTCGTCCAAACTGGGACCCAAACAGCTGGGCCCATTTGAAGTCACTAAAGTCCTAAGTGATGTCGACTACAAGCTTGCACTCCCCCCTGCATTACGGATCCATGATGTATTTCATGTAGACCGCCTCTCCCCTTACAAAGGAAACGAAGTTAACGGGCTTTTGCCACCTCCACCTGAACCCGTCACAGTTGAAGGGGAAGAAGAGTACGAAGTCGACCATATAAGAGACAGCAAACTCTTTGGTCGTACTCTTAAATACCTCGTTCGCTGGAAAGGTTACGGTGAAGGCGAGGATACGTGGGAACCCGCTAAAAATCTAGCGCATGCCCCGGATAAAGTACAGGAGTTCCACTCCTCTAACCCGGGCGCACCTAGAAAAATTGCAGCTCTCATTTACGCGTCCTTGCCTTGGCAGCCTTCTCATATGTACACAGAGGCCAACGCGGACGTCGACCCTTAAGGAGGGGGGTGATGTCATGGACGCGTATTATTTTCCTTATTTTTCTGTATTTATACGGATTTATATAAGGGAGATATAAAGGGCCGAAGTATAGAGACTTCGAGTTAGTCACAAGGGTTTGCCACCCATGTGCACGTGATCGTGGGACTTAGGTCCCTTATGCGTATGTTAGTTCTGATTGGTAGATAAGGACGGAAGGTTATGGAAGGTTCTGGAAGGATCTAGAACACGCATTAGTAGTTTACGCTTACTCGCTGTATTAGGTTTTACTCAGCAAAGTGGAGCCGCTCGTAAGCGCTATGACAAGTGCCTCAGTCAGCACAATAGATAGCGCTATTAATAGACACGACGCGTCAGCTCCTGAGTCATGGAGTCTTACTATACACTTAGTAATAGTGTTCAGACTCAGTTCGTACTCAGCCGCAGTAGTGTATATAAGCTTCCCTGTAGCGTCCTGAGTGGAACCAACTTGTCCTCTTGGTTCTCCACTCAGGTGCGTATTTCCCTTGTACTCCTTACTCTTTCACAATCTGAACTTGTCCTCTTGGTTCTCCACTCAGCGTGCCACTGTGTGATATCTGACATCTGCGTCCTTGTATAAGGGGCATAAGTTGATCGTCCACTCCACAGTGACTGTACGTATAGCGCGTGACTTGTCTCCGCACTAAGTTGAGTGTGCTCCCTTACAGTTCACATCACTTTACACTTGACTTGGCGTAGCGCGGCAGTCGCACCGCTACAGTCTTCTTCAATCACCACTCCATTCTCATCTCTTTCACGCGTGCCTCCCTTGCCTCTCCGCGCAAGTCGTCTTCATCAATAGCCTAGTGACTTGGACGTCCTAGTGCTTAGTCATCAAGTGTCACGTGCCCTTACGAAGCGCCGTGTGCACGTGTTCAAGTCACGTGACTTGCCTTCAGAATATTCGCTAAGTCGTGAATGCCCTTTCGTAGTCCAAGTCGGACTAACGCCAGTGGTGGCGTTACATCGACAGTGTCGGTCGTGTTGGCGTGGCGTGCCAGTGGATACCGGCTTACCGGTTAGGACCGGTCCTAACCGGTCCCGCAGCGGTTTCACCCACATGCCAAATTTGGATGAACCGCAACCGACGGTCCGGTTGCCATCGGTTGCGGTCCGGTCCAGTCCCGGTTTTTTTCCGGTTCATAGGACCGGACTTTCAAACACTAATGCCAATGTGGCATGACTCATTCCTAGGACAGCGGCAGTAGGGTTCGAGCTACTTACGCTACTAGTTACACGGATTCGGGAGGAGCTTTAAAGCTGCCTCATACATGTATAAATAGTGGATCGATAAGACCAAGATATGCCATCTTGGTCTTCTTCAATCACCACTCCATCCTCTCTTCTCTCACGTGTGCTTTCGCTTGTCTCTCTTGAGCAAGTCATCTTCATCGATTGCCTAGTGACTTCGACGTCCTAGTGCTTAAGCCATTTGTGTCACGTGCCTTTGCAAGTGCCGTGTGCACGTGTCCAAGTCATGTGACTTACATTCAAGATATTTGCTAAGTCGTGAACGCCCTTTCGCAGTCCAAGTCAGACTAATGCCAGTGGTGGCGTTACAGTTAGTCCGCAATGTGGTTCAAGAGGCAATTGAGAACTTGCGAGCGTCACTACTGTTTAATAACGCGTTCCCAACTGCACCTATTGTGTTTGCCTTCACCAAGGAAAGTCTCATCACTGCTGCTGAGAAATTTAAACCCGGTGCCACACACATACAACGCCAACTCCAGCAAGACGAAGAGTACCTAGCAAAGATAGGTCCACTGGTAAGTTTTATTAATATTGTGATGGCGCTTGCGGAGGCAGCAGTACTGGTGATGGCTCGCCATCACGTGTCTGCTCGTTTACTTGGGGACGGAGGTGGGCATGTTCCCGTCGTCTTGGAGAGAATCTGGTCTGTTGTGACACTGGGGTATGGTCTGCAGCGCCGCACGTCGCATGACCTCTCCAAAAGTCCCTTAACCAGTGTTCTGCGAGACCTGCGACTGGGTTGGCGGACAGGTCGGCATTGTGGTGTACCAGCGGGTGTATATGACTCAGAGATGGCTACTGACACTGTGCAACAGGTGCGCGCTTGTGTCCCACTTATGCAGAGTGAAATCAAGGATGTTTGCAATGCTATTTGTGTACCCATATTAATTTCCCTTGGGTCGGTGAACAACATTGCTCAGATGGTCCGTCTGCAGCTCCATAAATTTAACTACACATTTCCAACCAAGGTAAGCCTAAAACACTGTGCTGACATGATCTGACCTTTTGTCAGAGAGGCCTCCTTGTCGGAACTCCCGCGCATACACACCCCTACCGCAATGAGTGCATCATTTCAGCCATATGGGACCTCTTTTTCACTGGTGGGACGAAATCATTTGCATCATGCTACAATCACCTTTTCCTGGTACATCAAGGACATGATGGAACACCAGCTCATGAGGTCCCAGCACCCATGGTTGCATTGGTTGCAACTGCGGTGAGTTGTTATGATACTATCAAGTCGCATGCTGCTAACTTTATTGATTAGATGTATGCCACACTCCACAAGTGGCGTACTGGCACACCACAGGTGTTTGAGTTCTCCGCCAATACCTATCTGGAAGTGTACCGCTCCAATACCGATACACTCAACTTTATCCTGAACAACCGGCCAAACGCATATCATCTGATGATGGCTGATATATATACCCAAGCCAGGTGAGTTGCCACTCGTCATTGAATGATCACCGCTCTGACTAGGTTGCCACAGTTCCAACTCTGGACTTGATGATTCGCCCAATGTCGAGATTGCTGATCTTGATCTCGACAATCTTGAAGAATGAGCACTGTCCACTGGCAACAAATGAATCCACGGTCAGTTTATCACCTTCAAATGTAATTAACACTACTAATATACCTTTAACAGTCAACCGTGATTCCCAAATACCCCTATGATTCCCATCTTTTCTATTTTTGTTTTTGTCCGCTTGCACATGCAGCATCCGTTCTCTACATCACATTATCTTTACATTATCATCACATTATCTAATTTGAATAATCCGTGAAATTTGAAAAGAAATTTGAAAAAAAATTTGAAAAACTGGACGCTTGATAATTGTGATAATCCAAAGATAGATTATCGATAATTTAGTCGAAATTATCTGCCCATTATCACAAATTATCACAAGATTATCACAAGATTACATATAAATTATGGGGGGGCAACATAATACGTGATAATCAAGGTAATATCGATAATTTCAATAAATTATCGCTTATTATCTCTCGCTAGCGCGGGAGGTTTTTCCTGATGACTGACAGGATCCCATCCCTCAATAGGCCTCAATGGCGGAGAATCCATCGGTGCCGCAGCCCGGGTTCGAGCCCTCTATGATGTCAGTGAGGCCACTCTTGCCGGTACCGTACAGCCAGGGGTTATGGAAGCCGAGGGGGGGCCTGCCTTGCGAGAATAGGTAATCATTCAGCAGCGATATGCTTGCCACGATCTGTATGTACATTGGTGGTCAGCCGAATGTACGACCCAGAGAAGAGGGAGAAGCGCCGTCCGTCGCCCCGCTCCCGCTCATTTTATGTTTCCTCTCCCGCCGCAGCCGCGTGACGCGCACGCGGGCAAGTCCGTGTCGGTGGAAGGTTCTCAGCTTTCCGGCTCTTTTTATCTGCATCTACTGTATCCTCAGTCTGTTGCAGCCCGGGTTCAACCAAGTTCAACACCACATGGGGGATCCAAAGCAAGTCAAGGATAGTGTGGGATCGGATAACAATACGGTGTCGAAGTCTGAGGGGGATCCGATGAGTCGTTAGTTGGCGAGCACTTTAATGCCCAAAATTGTCTAGTCATTTGCAACGCTGATGAATTTTCCGCCATCGCTGGACGGGATCCTGACAAGGTTACACCAGGCTTGTTGCCTCTCCACCTTCGACGTTGTGAGACTTTCGGCTCCATAGGTGACGCGCTGCAGGAGACTCTCGGTGTCTGAGTAGAAAAGCATACGGTTTCCAGAGCCAACGCATTAACGACCTACGCACTCGCCATCGCAGAGCTGATGACGCAACCAATAACTGGCCTCAAACAAGGCCTCTAGTATGTTCCGACTCGCTATGCTTTGGCGCGTGACACAACCCGGCCTACGCCGTCCCCTATATTGAAACGTGCAGATCTTGTATGTTGCTGGCTAGGTAGTAGGTATTGCCTTACTTGTTAGATACCAGAATAACCTTGCACCATAGGTAGTGGTAAGATGCACTTCAATCGATGAATTTGTAGCCAGTGCTCTAATCCTAGAGAACCTGATGAACGCGTTGATCTTGGGAGTAGACGTGCCAACGCGGATCTGGGGACAAAACGTGTTTGGGCGTGGTGGTCTTCGTGACAAATTTATCTCATCGATAATTATCGATGTTACTGTTCAGAAAAGTGCTCATGCCGTCTTTGTCTCCCAATCATTACTTCACTACGGTGTATCTCCATCAACTACCGCTTATTCGCTGTGGATAATTCCTAGTTCGCGCGGGCGGGCTATTCCTGAAGCCATAGTAGATCGGCCGACGATATTCCCAGAATGCTCATACGCAATGACGCATGCCTGGCGCTATCTTTTTCAGTTAGCCCGCACCGCCAGGTTCTGCGGAGTCAGGAAGTACGCGCAGCAGGCGCTGGAAGTCAGGCGTCCCAAAACCTGTGACCTACAGGACCGACAGTCAGCCATCGTCGAAAGTGAACCTTGCTGGGACTGACAGGATCCCATCCCTCAATGGCGGAGAACCCATCAGTGCCGCAGCCCGGGTTCGAGCCGTATGTCATGTCAGTGAGGCCACTCTTGCCTGGACCGTACAGCCAGGGGTTAAGGAAGCCGAGAGTGACCTTGCCTTGCGAGATTAGGTAATCATTCAGCAGTGAGATCACGCTTGCCACGATCTGTACATTGGTAGTCAGCCGGATGTGTGCCCAGATAGGAGGGAGAAGAGAGGATAGAGAGACGCACAGGCGTGGAGATACTTGTGCCCCGCCCGAGATACTTTAAGCCCTTTACGAAGACCGGGTATCCCAGAGCCTGGGCGGAGATGTCGGGAATTCCCCGGCTCGTAGCACTGCACCAAGTACGAAGTAAGTAGCAGTCAGATCAGGTCACAGAAGAGAATGCACTTGTATTTCCCTTCATACTGGTTGCCAAGGTGCTGGAGGAATGTGGTCACGGCCTGTTCCTGGTAGTCGGGGCGTTTGAAGATATTCGAGAAGCCTCCCCCGGAGAGGGTTGCCGCGAACTCTGGTTCGCTACCAGTCGTCCCACCGACGGCGGTGACATAGGGACCTGCGAAAGTACAAGCTGTGTGAGTGACCCGTTCTGTACATCTCCCGAGCTGAGCAAGAATGCCACACGTACAGCTTGCGGGGAAGTACGTGTAGAACCGGACGGTGCCGTCATTGGTCACGCAGTCCCCTTTGCCGACGCCGTCGTCCCCAGTCGCGATGAGCACGCTGACGCCAAGTGCGCCGAGCATACCAAACTGGGTGCATACGTACGTTGCATATTCCTCCGGAATAACCCTCTCATCCATGATGTACGATATGCTGATCGTCCGCGGAATATTATCTTCCTCGAGGATGTAGCGGAGCCAGGACACAAACCAATCGGTCGTGCCGGCAGGCCCACGGCCGACACTGTAGAAGATTACCGGGGTCGGATACGTCATGGCCACAGCATACTGGGTGTCGAGGTTCGACTCGGAGGCGGGGTTGGTTGGGTCGTATCCCCCACCGTTGACCTGTACGACAGTGAGTCTCGCGTCAGTCGCGTCAGAGCGGTATTCGGACAAGAACGTCGCCAGGTCCTCTGGGCTCGGGTACTCATTTAGAATTCCCACAATCCCGAGCGCATTCCGGTCCGTAGCAGCGGGCATATATTCGGTCATCTTGTACAGGGAGCGCAGATACGATGGCGTGGTGTCATCGTCATCATCGTCGGAGGAGTCGTCGCGGCTCGACAACACAGTCACAGGCTCTCCTGATACTGGCTTCAACCCCGCTGGAGCCCCGCCAGTCCGCTTGCGCGGTGACTGCCACTGCGTGTGCGGGGTGGAGAAGAACGTCGTCGGCACTATGGTCTGCACGAGCTTGTGCAGTGCAGTGGGAAGCGCGTAGCCGACCGTGCGGACGACGGTCTCATTTGTCTCGACATGCCTGTAGAGCTGATATGATGCGCCAAGGAGAGCGTTGGCCTGGATTATGGACACGCTACTGAGAGTCAACGTGGTGCCTCCGTGCGTCATCGAGACGGACGAGGAGGGCACGTCGTGGTATTCGAGCCAGGATTTGACAAACTCGAGGGTTCCTGGATGCGGAGAGACAAGTTCCGCAACCTGCTTCTTGGACAAGTATGTGGCATATCTACATTAGAGCAGCAAAACTCGTGAGTACATGCATGAGGGGAATGGCGGAGAAGACGTGCCTTGGATGGTTGGGGTCGCTGACCTGGTATAGCGTGTCAATCAAAGCGTTCTCGCGGTGGGCCTTGAGTGCAACGTAGAGGTCGATGGTGGTGCCGCTTAGTGGATTGCCAAGGCTCTCCCAGTTCTCCGGGACGGCATTCCAAGAGTGCTTGATACGCATGTCGTCCCAATGTGGTGAGAAGGGCTTCGCTAGACTGCCAAGGAGAATAGCAGCGGGGACGAAAAGCACAGAGATCAGATGGCAGCGCATTACTACAGGGGTCACCGAGAGGGTCTCGGCAATAGACCGGCAGTACGTTCGTGAGGATGCCAGAAATGTGACGGCTCTTATGGTACATTCTACATCATGGTGGGGACTCGGGAGTAAAGGGACGGTAAGAGTGTTTCGATGCTGATACCCTCGACGGAGATTGAATCTTGAATTGCCAGTGAGAGAGGGTGAGCCTTGGTGAAGACTGATGCGAATGGAGTCTGCCAACCTGAGATCTGAGAGCCCGTTCAGTACATATCCTGTCGCGCGGAATCAGCCCAAAAAGTGTGCCCGATAGTCAAATATAGACGCGAAGGGAGAAGCCACGATATGACCGCTCAGCGCTCAGCGCTCAGCTCCCGTCCATTTAAGACTGTATCGAAGAACAGCCGGACTTGACGTTAACAGAATTGCAGGAGTGACTGTTGGGATCAGAATCTAACTACCTATTACAATTCAATTCGCTAGTCATTGAGGCAAAGGGGGCTTGGATGGGAATTTTCTGATGCGAACCGTGAGCGGTACTAGTAGTGAGCGCTAGTTAACACTAATGATAGATCCTCGGCCGATCTCGGTGAACAGTGTCAACAAAGGGGTAGACAAGTGACGCGGCTAGCAGCGCGCTTCAAACCCCGACACCTTGCTAGCCGAAAGTCACTTGTCGAAGTGCCTGGTTTCACGAGGCTACAGTAATACAAGCGGTGCGACCGGACAAAACCACTGGCACCTATCGGCGTTACAGCGAAAATTGCTGTAATCCCCAAAACACTAATCAGCCTCTACGACCGCGGTAACTGGAATGGACGGGGACTGAGCGACCATATCGTGATGATGCTGGCTTCTCGCTTCGCGTCTATATTTTCGTTCGAAGACTATCAGGCACACTTTGGGCTGATTCCGCGCGACAGGATATGTACTGAACGGGCTCTCAGATCTCAGATCTCAGGTTTATTGTAGAGGCTTCGGGTAGTACTTCATTCGTATCCGTCTTCACCGAGCCTGCCTTCTCTCACTGACAATTCAAATTCAATTCCCATCGATGGCATCAGCATCGAAACACTTTACCGTACCCCTACACCCGACCCCGAATTCCCATGATATAGAAATGCGCCATAAAAGACCTCACATATCCGGCATCCCCACGCACTGCCAGTGTATTGCCGAGACCCTCTCGGTGACCCCTGTAGTAATGCGCTGCCATCTGATCTCTGTGCTTTTCGTCCCTGCTGCTATTCTCCTTGGCAGTCTAGCGAAGCCCTTCTCACCACATTGGGACGACATGCGTATCAAGCACTCTTGGAATGCCGTCCCGGAGAACTGGGAGAGCCTTGGCAATCCACTAAGCGGCACCACCATCGACCTCTACGTTGCACTCAAGGCCCACCGCGAGAACGCTTTGATTGACACTCTATACCAGGTCAGCGACCCCAACCATCCAAGGCGCGTCTTCTCCGCCACTCCTTCCCTCATGCATGTACTCACGAGTGTTGCTGCTCTAATGCAGATATGGCAAATACTTATCCGACGAGCAGGTTGCGGAACTTGTCTCTCCGCCTCCAGGAACCCTCGAGCTCGTCAATTCCTGGCTCGAACACCACGGCATACCCTCCTCGTCCGTCTCGATGACACACGGCGGCACCACACTGACTCTCAGTGGCGTGTCCATAATCCAGGCCAACGCTCTCCTTGGCGCATCATATCAGCTCTACAGGCATGTCGAGACAAATGAGACCGTCGTGCGCACGGTTGGCTACGCGCTTCCCGCTGCACTGCACAGGCTCGTGCAGACTGTAGTGCCGACGACGTGCTTTTCCACTCCGCACACGCAGTGGCAGTCACCGCGCAAGCGGTCCGGCGGGGCGACAGCTGGGTTGAAGAAGCCAGTATCAGGAGAGCCTGTGACTGTGCTGTCGAGCCGCGATAATGACCTGTCCACTCCATCGTTTCTGCGCTCCCTGTACAAGACGACCGAATATAGGCCCGCTGCCGCGGACCGGAATGTGCTCGGGATTTTCGGAATGCAAGACGAATACCCGAGTCCAGAGGACCTGGCGACGTTCATGTCCGTATACCGTTCCGACGGGACTGATGCGACATTCATCGTCGTAAAGGTCAACGCTGGTGGATACGACCCGAGCAACCCCGCCGGAGAGCCGAACCTCGACACCCAGTATGCTGTGGCCATGACGTATCCGACCCAGGTATTCTTCTACAGTGTCGGCCAGGGGCGGACGGGCACGGACGATTGGCTTGCCTCCTGGTTTCGCTACCTCCGCACGGCGAGTAATATCCCACGGACGATCAGTATATCATACGTCGTCGATGAAAGGTTTATTCCGGTGGATTATGCAACGTACATGTGCACCCAGTTTAGTATACTCAGCATACTCGGCGTCAGCGTGCTCATCTCGACTGGGGACGACGGCGTCGGCAAAGGGGACTGCGTGACCAACGACGGCACCGTCCGGTTCATCTCGAACTTCCCCGCAACCTGTACGTGTGACATTCTTTCTCAGCTAGGGAGATGTACAGAACGAGTCACTCACCACACCAGGTCCCTATGTCACAGCCGTCGGTGGAACGACGAATCACGATCCAGAGATTGCGGCAAGCCTCTCCGGGGGGGGCTTCTCGAACGTCTTTAAACGTCCCGACTACCAGGAACAGGCCGTGACTGAATTCCTGCAGCACCTTGGCAATCAGTATCAAGGAAAATACAAGTGCATTCCCTTCCGTGATCTGATCTGACTGCAACTTACTTCGTAATTGGTGCAGCGCTACTAGCCGGGGAATTCCCGACATCTCCGCCCAGGCTCTGAACCTCCCGGTCTTCATCAAGGGCCAGAAGGTAATCGCGCATGGCACAAGTGGCTCCGCGCCTGTGCGTGTCTCCCTTGCTTGTTCCCTCCTATCTGGGTCGTACATCCGGCTGACCACCAAGTACAGATCGTGGCAGGCGTAATCTCACTGCTTAACGATTACCTAATATCGCGAGGTAAGGCCACACTCGGCTTCCTTAACCCCTGGCTATACGGTACTGGCATGAGTGGCTTCACTGACATCACATCCGGCTCGAACCCGGGCTGCAACACTGATGGATTCTCCGCCATTGAGGGATGGGATCCTGTTGGTCCCGCCATGCTTCACTTTTGACGATGGCTGACTGTCGGCCCTGTAGGTCACAGGTCTTGGGACGCCTGACTTCCAGCGTCTGCTGGCCGTACTTCCTGGCCGCGGCGGTGCGGGCTGACTGAAAGATAGTGCCAGACGTGCGTCATTGCGTGTAAGCTTCTGAGAATATTTTTCGCCCGATCTATGGCTTCAAGAGGAGCCCGCACCGCGCGCGAACTAGGAATAATCCACAGCGAATGAGCGGTAGTTGATGGACACTGTACTGTAGTAATGATTGGCACTGAGACCAAGACAGCATGAGCACTTTTCCCGGACAATATTGATCGTTATCTATGAAATAAATTCATCATGATGACCAAGACGCTCAAACATGTGTCTCCAAGTCCGCATCGACGCGTCTTAAGGTCAACGCGTCCCTCGGACTATCTAGGTTTGAAGCACTGGGTACAATTTTCGTCAATACGTATACAAGACCGGTCTTCAACTACAGAGGTAGCGAAAATTGAGTCGTAACGTAGGCTGAGAATCCACGTGCACCGAGTGGTAAGGTACGGCAAACAGTTTACATGAAACTAGAGGGCCACCTTCCAGAGGAAAGCCGGGTGGCCTGCTATGGGCATTAAAGGGTCGGAACCGTCAAAGGTATAAAACACCACAGAGTAGAACTGTAGTCTTACGAGAGGGGTCGTGGTGATCCTCGGATACGTTGTCGCCTTTCGGCGAACCCTTACTTTGCCCGTCGCCTCGCCCTTCCCTCGCCCCACTGGCCTCCCCTCCAGTAATAACGGTCACGGTCACGGTATACTTACAGTCCCGACCGGATCCCGTCTGCGACCACAGTACATTCTCTGAGGCCTCGCTTGCTTCAGCTGGGTTCAATCGAGAGCGTTTCCGAACAGTCGACGATCGCACAGCCTTCCGGCTGTACCTTCTTTAGTCGTGAAGTTCTTGGATGTGTTCCGGTGCGGGGTGGATCCACAACATTTGCGTTCCCTTGAGGGGTTCTTGGTTGAGGGTTTGGGGATGGTGTCGGGGATGGGCGATCCGCGCCGTTAGGCGCATGCATAACAAATGTGGCCGAGTGACGAGTCGGTGGTGGTGGTCGAGGCACTAGGCCTGAGACGAAATGATGGTAGATGCCCCATAGTACGAGACTATAGCCCTTAGGGCACTACAACGACCACGGCCAGAGGAGATGGTGGTGGTACAAGGTCAAGACGGTCCAGCTGGAGTCGGACCACTTCTGAGGCTGGCCATCGGTTGCGACCTTACCTTTGTGATAGCGAGTGCGTAACTGGTCGTCAATGCGTTGAGTCTGGAAACCGTAAGCTTTTCTACTTGGAATCTTCCAACGTTGAAGGTGGATAGGCAGTAAACTCGGTGGAACCCTGTCAGGATCCCATCTAGCGACGGCGGTGCTGCAGCCCTGGTTCAACACCACATGGGGGATCCAAAGCAGGTCAAGAATAGTGTAGGATCAGATAACAATACGGTGTCGAAGTCTGAGGGGGATCCGATGAGCTGTTAGCAAGTTTTGGCGGGCACCTGAATGCAAAAAATGGTTTAGTGATTTAACAGTCTGCCAACAAACCGAGGATACAGTAGATGGAGATCAACAATAATACAAAGAGCCGGAAAACTGGAAACCTTCCACCGGCACGGACTTGCCAGCGTGCGCGCGACGCGGCTGGGCTTTAGCGGCTGGAGAGGAAACGCGGGAGCGGATGCCGGGCCTCGCTTACCTCACCTCACGTGACGCTGACCAGAGGCCCTCATGCATCATGCGCTGTGTCGGTTTTTTTCTTCCACAAAGACTATCTGGACCCGGACGTGAGGGCGAGGGAGGGCGAAACGGAGCTGGAGAGTGTGTGTCAGAAAGCGAGCCCCCAAACGTTGTACCAGTACTCGCCACCCCAAGTTTGCGAACAAGCCACCGACAAGCCAATCCCGCCAACGCACTAACCAACCCGAAAACTCCGAGACATAGAACCTTGCGCTGTGTAGTTGATTTCCAGGAAGAACCCCAAGGTACCAAAACGGCTCGCTGCCTCCAGGTCGCCGGACAGACTTCCGCTTGTTAGTTCTGATCCACCACACAAGATGAACAATCAGCTGGATGTTTTCGTTTCTACTCGTCAGGCTATCAGCCTAGAGCTTGAACGACATATACTCTCAACAGCATACATCGCAGGAAATACATAACTTGGTCTTCTTTTAAGTACAGACAGGAGCTTAGAGTCTCAGTGCTTCTTCGGGATATCCGTGCGCTTCTCGTATAGGTCTTGTGCTGGCGCGACGCCCTCGCGCACCACGTTCTCTGCACCTGCGAATACAGGGAGAAAGTTACCCCCTGTAAAGCCGTGCAGTTCGTCCGCAGACCATCCGCGGCTGTATAATTCCGCGATCTACAAGGTTTCGGTGTCAGAGCGCGAAGCGATAATGGGGTTAAACGTACGAGTACGGGGTAGGTCGAGACATCTTCAACCCCGGTTGGGCAGCGATGAATGCCACCATAATGCGAGATGAATGGGCCGCGCGAACGGTTTGGCGGTTCGATTGAGACGCAGCGATGGGAAGAAATGAGCACCTGGGCCCATGGTGCAGCGGCTCGACAACACCAAAGAGCCCGGACGAGTCGGCGAAGGCGTTGTGGCACGCGTAGGTGAGTGTGACGTAGGGTACGCCGCGTGCCGCGAAGTGGCGCAACGCGCCGAGAGAGTTTCCCAGCTGGTGGCCCCTGTACGTGCTGCGCGGTCAGAGGGACGAGACCGAGAAGGGAGGAGGAGACGAGACGGACCCTTCTATACCAACGAGCGCGGAGATCTTCCCATGCCTCACTGCGCTGACAACGTCGCGCGGGGTGAGCGCGATTTAGAACGTCTGTACCATAGTAGAGCCATTATGAACTGAGAGTGCGCACGTCGGAGTACTTGTACATCAGCTGATGGGAGATGTCGATCTGCTCTAGCGTGTCACTACGCGGGAACAGTAGTTTTCGCGCACATATTTTTCCAAATGTCACGAGCACGTACCGCACACTCGAAGTCGGCTCCTGAAAGTACTGTCCTGGGTCTTGAGATATCATTCTGACATGGCGTGTATACGGACCTGTATGTAGGTACAATGAGACTCAGTGGATGGAAACGCAATGGGTATGCGGGATAGATGGAAATACTATGGAAATGCACCAGAAAACCGGCCCACACGTCCCGCGCGCGGACGAGGGATGTCGACGTAAGGGCTTGCACAAGTCAAAGGGAGTGGCGTTGGTTCGACAGTATACGCAGAGCGCACCAGCCACAGAATCGATGTGCCCGTCCTGCCGTCATAACCACCGGTACGAAAGTCAGAACGGCAGTCGAACTAAGGGAGAGAAGAAGGAGCGCCTGTTATTTGGTTTTATTTATTCTGGAAATAAACTGTGATTTGCTGACTCTAAGTGCATTCCCTGTACACCTTGGTGCTCGACTTGAAGGCTCGTGGCTTTGCATATGCGATTCCTTGTCTCCGTCGTCCCAGTCGTCTCGGCTGCACCAGTCCCACTTTGGCTTGCTTCCTACTTGTACAAAGAGACTTGCAAAGAGAGTCCGACTACATCCCCCCTCTCGTGCGAACCCTGAACACCAAATCTGCTTCTCCTTGCCTCCCGCAGTAGGCGCTACAGAAAGCACTGCTTGTAGTAGTTCTAAGTTTGGCTGTGTAACGCACAATCATGACGGTAACACGAGGCCCAGTGGTATTGTGGCCCTTCATCCTCGCCCGTCGCATGGGTGATACCCGCTCGGGTCAGACATTCGTTGAGTAGATGGACAAGCCTGAGGCGGATAGGAATGGCGTGTTTTTTTTTTTCGAATCCACTTTTGTGCGCCTCGAACGACTACCGATTTCTCATACGTTCCTCCGTCTGGGTCCTCTCTTGGATCAGTCCATTTACTGTAATTTATGGGCTCAAAGACGTCTGAGCTCTCACTCCGAGCTCTTGTGAACTCCCACGTCCCTGAGGTCTGTGGTTAGGTGATTCCTTTGTTTCGTCCCCTATTGTACGATCGTAAGAACTCGGAATGCCCAGCCTTTCGCACGTCGCACGTCTCAACCGTCCGATGGACCCCTCGAAAGCCCGTCGCCGTTACAAATGTCCTTGTACAGTACTGGGAGCCTCTAGCCCGACAATTCTGATACGACGGTATGTCGTTCGTGCCAGTGTCTGACAGACTTCCTACTCACCTTCTGTGCCTGCATATCTCCCAGACACCATTCCCGTAAAACACACATAGACTCAACCTGGCACTTCCTTGAAAGCTCCGACTCCTGGTCCTAGTTTGTGGTCTCCGCTCACCTGCTGTCAAACACTTGGTCAAACAGCGATACGTGCTCGTTATTATCCCCACGGACCCCACCACCAGCAGGCCTTGCCTCGAGAACTAGCTCGGGAAAGCAATGTCAGAGCAGTGACACCTATGCTTCCCTTCCTTTGCGTTCTCCGACTCACGCACCATGTTGCTCGGGCCCCTACATGTCGCAATGCGGTTGGCTTCACGTGGGTCGGACAGATGAAGTACATGATATATGACACCTGCCACTGACTGTGCATGAGAAAGAAGCAAGCCGCGCCATGCGCCTATCTCGCACTCGTACATTGAAACTGAAGCGCTACATCGAATTCTGTTACCAAACACGCACAATGATAGATATCACTCCTTCATATAAAACGGCCCTTGTCTTTTCACTTGAGCACAACTTGCGTCCCCACAACCATCGCAGACTCCTCACACAACCATGAAGCTAGCTCTCCCTTACGCTCTCGCTGCTGTCGTCGTCGCTCCTAGTGGCGTTGCAGCTTGGGGTAGTCTTGGCCCTCAGACGACCGGGTAGGTGCGATCCATGAAGATTCTCTGGCACACGCTGACCGCCAACTCGAACGCAGTTACGTCGCGATGCAGGTCCGTCCAAGTCACCATGGTCTGTTATGCACGAACATGGCTGAACCGCCGCCCTACCTGCCTTTTTCAGTTCCGAACCCCAAACACGTTGTCCACCGTCCAGTCGATTCTCGGGTCCACTTTCAGTTCCTCCCTCGGGCCTGCTTCCACCGTGCGTACCAAAGATACCTTCGTGGTCGTTTGGCGACTAACCGACGGAATAGTGGGCGGATACCGTGCGCTCTCAGACGGCGTTCAAGTTCACCGCGCCGTACCATTTCATCGATGCGGAAGGTAAGTCCCTGTCCCCGTTCGTATACGCACGTCCACGCACCCGGAATATTAGATAACCCCCTGAGCTCCTGTTCCGTCGATCTCGTGCGCGACTACGGCGCCAGTGGCTGCGTTGGTAAGTCGCGTCCCTCCAGTAGTCAAGTCGAGTACATCATCGACGTCTAACGCGTTGAGCGATAGTTAGCGCCATCCAGAACTACACCAACCGTGTCCTGACGTGAGTGTTCCGCTTCAACAGTGGCGGTCACATTGCCTGACATGCCCCTCCATCGTAGACAAACGGACCCGACTCAGGTCCAGCAGGCTTTGCTCTTCATCAGTTAGTGGCTGATACTCCACCGTTCCACCGTCCATACGAACTGACGATGACTGCTCTTCCCACAGCACACTTCATTGGCGACATTGGCCAGCCGCTGCACGACGAGGTCCGTAGACTTCATGGAATTTTGACATGGAGCACCTAACGGACGTACCGTGGCTCACAGGCACTGGCACTCGGAGAAAACGATATTTCCGCCGTATGCTCTGGTTCTTCTACGAACCTCCATGCAACCTGGGGTAAGCTTGACCGTGCCCTAGCCACATTAGCATGGCTGACCGTCCTATCTCTATGTAGACACCGGTATACTCACCAAGAACGTCCACGCGCTCTACGGCGGCAGCGCGCAGACCTGGGCTAACGATCTCGCCTCTCGTATCGCGGTAATACACCCCCTACCTCACCCATTTCTTTCCGTCGACATGTTCTGACTGCCACAACAGAGTGGCGCATACGCGTCGCAGGCGGCTGGGTGAGTCAGTAACATCAACCAGGCCGCACTCAGTGGGACCGGGGTCCCGCTGAGCTGGTCTCAAGAAGCCAATACCTACGATTGCGTGAGTAGCCCGATCCTTTATGTTCCATGTTCAATGCAATTAGCAACTTTTCTCTCTTTTTCTTTTGGTACTCCCTAGTCCACGGTGTTTGGCTTTGTGACTGGCCAGGACCTATGTACTGGCACGTACTTTACCAATGCTATTCCGGTCGTACGTTTCCCGCTTCCTCCTCCCAACATTCGACGCAGTTCGCATAAACACGGGTATCACAGATCGACCTCCAGATCGCTAAACAGGGATACCGACTTGCCGTCTGGCCCAACACCATCTTCGGATAAGGGATGATGTCAATTGTCAATTGTTTTTGTTCAGTTTCGATTTTCTTGTACCAATCTCGCCCGCGGATGGCCGTACCGCATTACTGTAACTTGTTGTAATTCCGCAAAACGTGTTTATCTGAATTCGTTTCAGCGGCCGTTGTCATGTTTTCTTTCCGCATTGAAAGAACTTCATGGATGGCGTACCGTTAAACAAAGTGCAACCGACAACGTATTGATGAATTAATTTTTGGCTTTCTCCCAATGCCCGGTCCGGGGCGAGTGTTTCTGCATTCTGAAGACGGTCATGAAACGGGAGGACGTTAGGCGAATTTGTGTGGCGGGCAGTGTAGCCAGCGAGACGACAAGCGGAGAATAAGGGAGTTCCGAGTGGGCCAGTCAGATGGGCAAGAGCAGATGCGCAGGGTAACCACATCACCGAGCGTGTAATCGCCCAGCGACCAATAAGGCAGCGGATGATGGTCATTGCGGTAAGCATGTAGACAGGTTATGCTATCCAGTAGCAATTAAAGAGGACTGTTGTTCTGTTCTCAAAAAGCGACGGATCAAATGTACCCAAGGGGTTCAAAACTGTATAGCAGAATTATGTGTTAATTGAACATAAAATGCATACACCTCAGTCAAGGTTCGTCCAAACTGAGGTGAGTAGCAACCATTTCAGAAGTGCGACAGCAGAAGCTGAGGCTTGGGCTGAGGTGTGCTTACCATACGACACACCGTCATATTCCATTAGGTGCATTACATCTTAATGTTTGTCGCGACTGAGTCCGTACCGTAGTGCTCGGCGTGCCCGGCGAGGTTGTCTATATGCAAAGAACAATATAGATCAAAAACCCAGATCGCGCCCAACTCTGTACTCTATAAGGGTGAGGAGCGAAAACGCTGCCTACGCTGTACGGAAATAAGACAGCCAACTATCAAGAGACGAACCAGTTAGCAAACATTCGAAAATGTGCACGACAGAAGCGCACCAGGTCACCGTCCAGACGGTATGTAAGATAGCATTATGACGCGAACAGGTGCGCATGCAGCGGTAGCGTACAGTTGGCCAGCGAAGCAAGCACTTCACGCACGCCAACGCGCAACGCTCCCGAGCAAGAACAATACTCCAACGCCCGCCATGATGCACTTCCCGATGACAGAGCCGGGTTGATGCGCACGCGCCTGGTTGATAGCGTACAGACCCGTCGCGCCAAGCGCACCGGTGCCAATGACGCGGCATGAGAGGCAATCAGCGGGGCGTGGGAGCTGGCTCGGACCGGCTGGACTGGTGCTGTTGCTGTTGCTGGCGGGTGAGGCCTGATGTAGGGATGTAGTCATTTGTAGCGACGTTTGTCGTCGTGTCGGAGCGGATTGTAAAGGAGGTAGGGCAGAGGAACGAGCGGCCTTCTGGAAAATATGCGCAGGAGGTTAGAGGCTTGCGAGGCGCGGGACAAGGGCGAAAGGACACGACGCGCGTCAGGCACATCCGTTCCAGCGGCTCATTCAAGTTTGTCTACGCGCCTATGAAGAGCGCTTCATCGTGAAACGAAACGAACCCGCGTAACTTATGACATGCATGCCACGTGTACTACTGTAAGTTACGTATACTGTACGACGTACGCGGCACGAATAAGTACACAGTAACACGACGCCACTGGCAGTTACGACTATTCCGCAAAGTGTCACGTCCCATAAAAGGAAGGTGCCAAGAAAGTCACGTTGTTGGATTCCAAAACGAGACCGTCACTCCAATTAGCGTTCGAACTCAGATGGGAGAACTTTCCTTTAGTCAGCGTACATAAACATGTTTTGTTTTTATTGTTAAGTTAACTTATGTTTAAAACAAGAATTATATTTTTATTGTTATTAGCTAACTACTCTTTACATGTATTTTTTTCTAAGTCGATCTACTGGCGCGGGGTGCCCGCTGTTCGCGCGCGCAGCCTCGCCTCGGCTTCGCTTCGCCTCGTCCACGACACCCCCGCCGTCACCATCACCGTCACCCTTTCGCATCCCCGCTCCGATGCGCCCACCATTCCGTTCGCGTGCAGCTCCCCTTGCCACCCGGGTTGCGCCCCGCCCCGCCCCGCCCCACCCCGCCCTGCCCCGCCCTGCCCGCACACCCTTTGTGCGGCCCTCCGTTCGCCTCGCGCTCGGTTTTCACCGACCCTCATTCCGTGACCCCCTTCGCGTGCGTGCTTGCGTGCGCCTTAAAACGCACCTCCTCCTGGGTGCGGCGCGTAAACCGGAGGGCTGGGGTAGCGCACCTCGTGCGGAGGGGGTTGAGCTGGGCGCACCGACCCTCCTGCGTCCGCGGGTGTGGCGGGGCGCGTAAACACGGGGCCGGCGTAGCCCGCGCGGAGGGGTTGGACCCCTCCCCTTGCGTGCACGGGCGGTGCGGTGTGATGCGCATGGGGCGGGGTTGGCGTCGCCCGTGCGGAAGAGACTGGGTGGGCGCGCCGTCTCCTTGTGTGCGTGGGCGGCGTGGGGTTGGACTGGCATCGCCCGCGCCAAGGGAGACTGGGGTGGGCGCGCTGTCCCCCCTCTTGCGTGCGCGGGCGTCCCTCCTGCGTACCCGTTTGCGCGAGAGGGGGAGACGGAGGGACGCGCGACGGGGGGGAAGGGGAAGGGGCGGGGGCGACGTGGAGAGGTGGGGTGGTGTTGTGCCCCTAGTGGCGCAGCCAAGGGGGAAGGGGAGCGGCGACGGGGAGCGGTATGCCCTCGTGCGCCCCCCTTCCGCGCGCGAATGGGAAGGGAGGGATAGGGGCGACGTACCCTCGTGTGCCGCCTTTCCGCGTGAATGGGGCGGCGCGGACAGTGGAAAGGAGGGCGGGGGGCGACGGGGAGCGGCATGCCCCCGTGCGCCCCCCTTCCGCGCGAACGGGGTGGCGCAGACACAGGGGAAGGGCGGCAGACCGCCGTGTGCCCCTTATCTGCGTGCGAACGGGGCAGCGGCGGTCAATGCGGGGGAAGGAGTGAGCGAGCGACTTACCCTCGTGTGTGCCCCCCTTCTGCGCGAACGTGGCGCGGACGGGGGGGAAGGGAGAGGCCGGGGACAACGGGGAGAGGCGGTCGCAGCGTGCCATTGTGCGCCCCCTTTTCGCGCGAATGGGCGGCGCGGACAAGGGAGAGAACCCTATCTTCGGGAGGGTTAACCCTTGTGCGCCCCTCTGCGCACGAACCGAGCGGCTCGCGATGATTTAGGGTGGGCGAGGGGAGCGGGAGAGCGGAATGGAGGGGGTCGGCATCCTACGTTCACCCAATTCTTACAGAGTTGGGTGGCACGCAACGGGGGCACAGCCCAGTCCCCGTTGTGGAAGCAAAACGTGCCTGCCACGTCAGCGTAGTTAGCGTACGTGGCAGGCACGTTGTGCTTTCGCCACAGGGTCCAGAACTACTGCTGGAGCCTGTCCCCTTATCCCCCCTCCCGCGTGCCAATTCGTAAAGAATTGGGTGTGCACAGACCGTAGAACACCCCGCCCACCCTCTCCTCCTGCCCCCCTCGCCCACCCTTCGCATCGAAAAGAGGACGCAAATGGTCAGGCCGACGCCCCTCTCCTTCCTGCATCGCGCGCTGCCTGGTTCGCGTGCAGAGAGGGGCGCATGAAGATAGCGGGCTCACGGGAGTATGCCGCCCCCCTCCCCCCTGTCCGCGCCACCCATTCGCGCGAAAAGGGGGCGCACAATGGCACGCCGCTGCCTCTCCCCGTTGCCCCCAGCTTCTCCCTTCCCCCGTCCGCGCCGCCACGTTCGCGCAGAAGGGGGGCACACGAGGGTAACTGCTCACCCACCCCTCCCTTCCCCCCGCATTGACCGCCGCCGCCCCGTTCGCACGGAGATGAGGGGCGCCACGGCGGTATGCCGCCCTTCCCCCGTGTCTGCGCCACCCCGTTCGCGCGGAAGGGGGGCGCACGAGGGCATACCGCTCCCCGTCGCCGCTCCCCTTCCCCCTTGGCTGCGCCACTAGGGGCACAACACCACCCCACCTCTCCACGTCGCCCCCGCCCCTTCCCCTTCCCCCCCGTCGCGCGTCCCTCCGTCTCCCCCTCTCGCGCAAACGGGTACGCAGGAGGGACGCCCGCGCACGCAAGAGGGGGGACAGCGCGCCCACCCCAGTCTCCCTTGGCGCGGGCGATGCCAGTCCAACCCCACGCCGCCCACGCACACAAGGAGACGGCGCGCCCACCCAGTCTCTTCCGCACGGGCGACGCCAACCCCGCCCCATGCGCATCACACCGCACCGCCCGTGCACGCAAGGGGAGGGGTCCAACCCCTCCGCGCGGGCTACGCCGGCCCCGTGTTTACGCGCCCCGCCACACCCGCGGACGCAGGAGGGTCGGTGCGCCCAGCTCAACCCCCTCCGCACGAGGTGCGCTACCCCAGCCCTCCGGTTTACGCGCCGCACCCAGGAGGAGGTGCGTTTTAAGGCGCACGCAAGCACGCACGCGAAGGGGGTCACGGAATGAGGGTCGGTGAAAACCGAGCGCGAGGCGAACGGAGGGCCGCACAAAGGGTGTGCGGGCAGGGCGGGGCGGGGCGGGGCGGGGCGCAACCCGGGTGGCAAGGGGAGCTGCACGCGAACGGAATGGTGGGCGCATCGGAGCGGGGATGCGAAAGGGTGACGGTGATGGTGACGGCGGGGGTGTTGTGGACGAGGTGAAGCGAAGCCGAGGCGAGGCTGCGCGCGCGAACAGCGGGCACCCCGCGCCAGTAGATCGACTTAGAAAAAAATACATGTAAAGAGTAGTTAGCTAATAACAATAAAAATATAATTCTTGTTTTAAACATAAGTTAACTTAACAATAAAAACAAAACATGTTTATGTATGCTGACTAAAGGAAAGTTCTCCCATCTGAGTTCGAACGCTAATTGGAGTGACGGTCTCGTTTTGGAATCCAACAACGTGACTTTCTTGGCACCTTCCTTTTATGGGACGTGACACTTTGCGGAATAGTCGTAACTGCCACTGGCACGTTCAACAATAGTGTTACATAGATCTTCTTGAAGTCTTGAACTTTTTGTCCACCGACCACGCGTAACCCCAGTAACCCCATCCTCACTAGCGTCGGGGTCTGTTGTGTCAATGGTGAACGTTCAAACCCGAGCGACGAGCGTATACACAATTCGCTGGGAGATCTATACTGTACCATACCCAATTCCAAAGCAAGAGGAAGGACAATGCCCGTGGGAAGGTGCATATTTGCTTACGAGCACCAAGGCAATCGCGGTCCGCGAACAAAGACTCTCAGTAGGCTGTAGCTGACTCCTCTAAATCGTCATCACCGTGTCCGCCAGCCGGCGTGATGGCAGTAGACAGGCACGACGACGATGAGAGCTATGATATATACTGAAGGGTGTGCACATATAATATTCGCATCAGTGGTGGGCGTTGTCTTGGGCAGCCCGAAGCGCGCTCACACACCACTCTGCACATAACAGCAACGCGCAAGATCGGAGAGAGCCAGGGTCGCGTGATAAAAATGTACTGCACCGTCCACGCATATAGTACAGTCGAAATTGTCATAACGCATAGCAAGATAATGCATATTTTTAATAACGCATAGGGTTAGGGCTCTGAATCATTGAATACATAGGGAAGCGCCTGTGAAATTGCATAATACATAATGCATGGAGAGTTGGCCGTCAAATATGCGTTATTGAGCCCGAGTGTGCCTCTGAAATTGCTCATCGTGACTCAGAATTTCACATTTCTTACATTTTCCTTTGGCCCAACATGCCCATTGACCCTTGCATTGACCAAACTCGCAAATTCCGAGCCAAACTTGGACCATATGCCTCAAAGGGCTGCACAAGAGGCCGGAGCTGAAAACGGCGCAGTTGAAGTGGGGGCCTGGGACAAGCCAATGTGGGACGAGCCAATGACGGTGGTGGAAGCTGAGCTTATGGAAGCAGTTTCAGAACTCAAAACTCGCCGCCACATTTTCGGGCCACTTCCGAGTCTTGAGGCCTATTGAGGCATCATATGAACTTTCCAAGGTTTTGAGGAAATTTGAGGCCCAGCTGAGGACAATGGATTTGCGAATGAGCACCCAGCAGAGGCTGGATGGGTGGCTTGAAGCTGGTGCATTGTCGTTGTCGTTGTAGACACTTATCGATTGCTTGCTGCGGCACTGTATGCGGAAATTCCCGGGCCGTGGGAAAACCGTGGTCTTGCATATTTCTGATAACGCATAGCCTTTTGGGGCTGAATCACGTTATGCGTTATGACAATTTCGACTGTATCCAAGAGTCGGGGAACAGCACAACATGGTCACTCGTCGTCGTGGGCCCGACGACACCCGGCGGAGGTTGGCGACGACCGGACGAGCGCTTATTCATAGAGCTCGCTCGAATTCGAACTGCACTAATGCGCCGGATCAATGCACCATAACGCAGCGCTGGGTACCGGACGTAATGTGAGCAATCCGCGATGCTGGCGGGAAACAGGTACTCTCTAAGCTTTCTCACCTCCATTAGACCCGCCGCCGTCGCTAGGTAGTCCCACACGGCGCCCGCCTCATCCGATAATACGCTCATTCCTATTTCGGGAAATGGTCTCCACCACCAACGGATCTGCCCTCAGGTGAGCGTCTGTCCACCTTTAGTTTAGGAGATAGATGGCGCCGCAAGTGTTAAGTTTACCGACACCCGTAAGAACGGGGACTCACAGATACTGTACTGTCCCCTTACTACCACTTTTCACACGCTCCAGGTGTTTTTAAGATGAAAATTCTATTGTGTTGCAAAGAATGAGAATTGGCTGTTTGTCACGCTTGCCGACTGTCCGACATCGGACAACCAGGTGCTGTCCGAACACCGGGTAAGGGACAGTACTCCGTTCTGAAATGTATGGCTATCGCGGCTGACCCGACTCGTCTGGTTCCTGCGTATTTTCGGGTCTGTATAGTATCAAATGCTACGCTTCCCCAGTCCTGGTATCGACGGATCGGCGAAGTGCAGTCACAAGCTCCTCACAGCACCGTGAGACTACATCACCCATGCTCAGCTGCGAGGCCTCGATGATCACAAGGCCGGGGAGTACCGCCGAGCCTTGCTCGACATCGCCGTCCTGTCGCGTTTTTCCATCAGTTCACGCACCTCAGGAGGAATCGGGATGGGCGCACCGCGAACATGGTACGATGCGCGTCAGTGTACGCCGGGTAAACGAGGTTCTCGAAATATCCGGGCGGGTCCTTCCAAAATGATCCCTCTGAATTCATTTGTTCTCGACAAGGTCAAAGTCGACGCGCGAGGGTGGATGAGGGCGAGGGAGGAAGGATGGGCATAAGGGACATGGTTTCGAAACAAGAGCCGACGTAAAACTTACCAGCGGTAGCATATCCCGAACGCACTGACCTCCGTTCCTTTAATACGTCATATGGCACACGAATGAATATCCTAGCGTCGAGGGTATCGACGACCTCCTAGGAAGCAGAAGAGGTGCGGTCAAATTGCGAGGCGAAAGGCACCACTATCACCAGGACAGTAGACGAGATATACCGCACCGGATCCCAGTACAACAAGAAGCCATCCACAATTCCCCACACAACGCGCACACCAGACGCAGCCTCGACCTCCTTCTGCATGCGCGAGATTTCCTCCTTGCAGCGCGAGGCGAGAGACTCGCCGAGCTGGACGGGCTTCTGTTCGTTTAGGTGGTCGTGCGAGGAGTGGTCATCCGGTATGCGCGCGGTGCCTTTGATGGTGCGTAGGAACTCGCGCAAGCGCGGCCAAGCAATCGCCGTCGGAGCAGAGTCCCAGTCCTGTCCGAACGTGGGATGTATCGGTAACGTTGCTTCGGGCTATGCCAATCAGATATGATGAGTCGGAGTAAAAAGGGGAGGCAGCGCGTACGGGGGTAAAATCCTGCGTGAGCGACAGAAGCGGAAACGAGTCGGATCAGCCGCAGGGCGCGGCAACGTGAGATAAGTGTAGTGACGGTACGGTACATCTTGATGGATGATGAAGCTGTCCGGGATAATGTTCCGCAAATGCTTCGCAAGCGTCGTCTTGCCAGAGCAGGTTGCGCCGCTGCAATGGTGGTTTAATTGATCAGACTGGATGCGCCGAACAATATGGCATGGGGGTAGTATGGATAACGAACCCGATGCCCACGAGAATAACGCGGGTCTTTGCCGACGCTTGGACTTGGTCTGGCGCGTTGTCGAACACTTCATGAGGGCTCGAGGTAGATAATTCTGGTGACATTGTCAACTAAGTCCACAAAAGAGAAGCGGCACCAAGTTATGGGCAGGGGGAAGAGCGGTGATTAGATGTTGACGCCCATGACTCATGTCCAGTGGCAATTTTACCGATGCAGCCCAGAACGTTCAACTTACGATTTCTTCTCTCCGACTGCTGCGACATGTTTCAAAAATCACTTGGATACACACGTTTCTTTCATGAAAGAAAAAACCGCGCGGATATTGTAACAAACATCAGTTTTTTTTTACAGTAATGTGCGGATCCCATTTACAGTTTGTCCGTCAAGTCAAGAATTTTCCTGGCAATGTTTCTCCTTCATATTTTGACCTACTCGTCACCGCATTATTAACGCCTCATTTCCGCCCCTTCCAGCTTCCAGTGTCACAGTACTTGTTGATGGTGCTCTGCTCTTTGCCCTGTCCAGCTAATGTGCCGACAATTCGTGCGTTGAAGTAGCCGTTTATACCGACTCAGAAATTGATATCGTGCTGCTGGCGTACTCGTCATTACAGGGTGACGGGCTCATGTCGGGGTCAACGGTTGCCCGTTGGTAGGCTTCCTTCGCACCCAACTCGCCCCTTTCATGCATCTCCACCAGAATTCGACCACACCCCATTCTTTCAGTGTGGTTATCGCATCATGCACGCTTAATAAGACGGGCAATTGGCATACCCCAGTCCATGCTCCTCAATTGAGTCTTGATGAACTACTGTAAAAAAAATTGCCAAAGCTTCCCATAGTTTCGACCGTAAATGGACTCAACCAAGACGCATTTCAATCTGAACCTTTTTGTCTGTTTTTTTTATTCAAGCTTTTACAGTAACGGTGTGCGGTGATTCTGTGCCCGATTGAGAGAAGAAATCTACGGCCACGCCTAAGAAGGGTACGACTTCTCTGGCGCGATAGTCGGGCAAAAGAAAGAAGAGAACATGACTGGGCACACCCCCGACCGATATGGGGACGAGTGCTCCCTTTCCTCAGAGAATCCTCACTTCGCTTACGGCAATCTTGTCCCATTGACTTTCTGACGACCTAGAGCACCCCACTAACTCAATGAAGCCGGAATTGTACCTCTTAGCCTAGACACCTCTTTGCTTAGACCGATCCGTTGCAAACGGGAATGTACAGACATGTGTTCATGGCGTGTTCGCCATTAGCGCCGTTAACTAGGCAATTTGCAACACAACACGGGAAGTCGTAACTTACCCCTGCCTGGCCATCAGTCCTCTCCTGAGTCCTGCAACCGCTGCTGTCACGGCAACGCCGTGCCGTATCCCAACTGGTCGAGCTAATCCGCTGACAGCCAATCATCGTCGCTCCAGCCAATTCAGGCCCAAAAAGGGTCGCCTTTGGTATAGTACAGTTACACATGTCAGGGTGTTAGAGGAAACTCAACAGAGCATATTCAGTTTTCTAAATGTTCGCTGACCCGGGTGACTTGCCAGTGTCAACGATAGACATAGCTTGCAAAAAGAGCGGTTGTGGACAGAAGCCCCGGAAACAATTTGCGTATAAAAATGATAGATACACGTCAGGACAAAGTGGCATTTGTCCACGCGAGGATCCCAACACGCCACCACCAGGAACGGAATGAGCTCGAGGGGAGTACGCCAGGCGCACCCTTTCCAATGCGGGACGCGGTTGCATTTCGGCGAGCCGCCCAGGGATTGGGTTCTTCGGCGCTATTGGCGCCCGTGATGCAGCCTCGATCACGGGCAAGCGGGTATCTCAACATAAAACGCTAACGAAAACTCGAGGCTGCCTCTGACAAGCTCCCCCCCATCCTCCCTGCTTGTGTCGCTCCACGGCCACAACATCGTGCTTCAGACCGTCCCCACACACTGATCAATGGTTACTCGGTGTTCGGATGAGTCATTGGATCCGCTTGCTCGGGCCCTGGCGCCTCCGGAGGATGAGATGCCAGAGCACCGTGCCATGCGCGAAGCCAAGGAGATCGAGGCGCGGCGCGTGAGCGAACGGATCGATGAACAGATTAAAATTGAGAAGCAGGCGAATTCGCGCAAGAAGCTTCCAGTAAAGGTGCTCATGCTGGGTCAGGTAGAGAGTGGTACGTCCGCCGTCCCCCTCCTGTTAGTGCGGGCTTACTAACCCGGCTTTGCAGGGAAGTCCACGACGGTAAAAAGTCCTTCTGGGTTCCCACCTTGCGCGATTTGGATGTGTGCTCACCCAATCTCCTCATCACGCAGTCTTCCAAATGTCGTACGCCCCCAAGGCGTGGGAGGAAGAGAGAATGTCGTGGCGCACCGTCATCCATCTCAACCTCGTCCGCTCTGTCAACACGATCCTCGATGCGCTCGAGCACGCCCCCGAGACCGCCGTACGGGTGAACCTTCTCCGGATGCGTCTTAGTCCGCTGCGCGGTGTGCAGCGCGACCTCGAGACGCATCTTGGGCTTGCCGAGGGCGAGGAGGTGCACGCGGCTTCCGAGGCGGGAATCTTTCGGCGGCCGGCGGAGGTCGGCGTGCGCTCGCGGAGCGGTTGGGCTGCCGCGCTCGGTCGTGCGAAGCAGCGCGCGAAGAACCCCGGGAGGCGCTCGCCTGCAGACGAGGCGCTGGAGGTCATCCTCATGTCCCGTGATGACATTGCCGCGCTATGGGGTGATGATAGTGTCCGCGCTGCGCTAGAAGTGCGTAACGTGCGCCTAGAGGACAGGTCTGGATTGTGAGCGACCCCTTTACCTGCATTGTCGATCCATACCCTGAGCTCTCCTAAAGCTTCTTGGACGACCTCTATCGAATTGCGCACCGGGGTTACGAGCCAACTGACGATGACGTGGTTCGCGCGCGTTTACGAACAATGGGTGTGCAGGAGTACCGTTTCTTCTTTGAGACTGGTGCGCGTTATTCTGTGTTTGATAACATCGGTTTGTTGACCTTCCGGTCAAGGGCATGAGGCAGGGCACGAGTGGATTTTTTATGATGTTGGCGGCTCACGAAGTCACGTGGGTCCTGATTGCCGTTAGCTGCAGATAACGACTGAAAAAACAGTTCTCCAGCGCGGCTCATGGCACCCATATTTTATGGATGTACAAGCGATCATCTTCCTTGCTCCGATATCGGTTTTCGATGAGAAGATAGATGGGGAAGGAGGCCTCAATCGACTGGAGGATAGCATCAAATTTTGGACCACGATATGTAGATCCAAGCTTCTAGCCAAGGTAATTGATTTCTTAGTTGTCGTTCTTATCTTGTGCACGAGGGGATTTACGAGCTACGTTACGCAGGTGGAACTTGTTCTCCTCCTCAACAAGTGCGATATCCTCGAGAGGAAGCTCGCACGTGGTGTTTCGATGAAACAATATATCTCCACTTACGGCGACCGCGCAAATGACATGCCAACAGCGTCCAAGTGTGCGTCTTCGCTTTGAGCGTACAGGCATAATCGCGGGGTAACTTATATCATGCCATGCACAGACCTCCGGAAGCGGTTCCAAGAAATCGCGCGCAAACATTCTCCTGAGCCGCGTCGTGTCTACACCTTCTGCACGACTGCGATCGTACGTCCTTTTATTTCTTTGTCGATCTACTTACCTGAGTGGGATGGTCGTTTGGGCAGGACACACGTGCCATGACCACCACACTTGGGACCATCCGCGCGAGCATTGTCAAAGAAAACCTCAAACGTGCGGAGCTTGTAACCTAATATCTTTGTACGTGGATCCGAGAAGACACCAATATCCGCTTCTCTTCTCTTCTCTCCTGCCCACAATTCTTGGTTTTCGGCGCTATGATGTACTGGTCATGACCCGACCCGAGGGAGGCGGATCTGTTCGTATTGGATAGATAGATGTAACTAAATTTCTAGTGACAACTTAGACTGTAATCTAAGCCAGAACTATAATAGCACTACTGTAACCAGCCGTGTGTCCGCTTGGCAACGACACCAGCAGCGATGTCGTACTGTACCGTCCATTTAATATCACCTCGGAGTTGATGAAGTACTCGTTTATCGTGAGATGGGTGGTACTGCGTCGACCACGGATCAGTCGGGCCATCGCAAATTGATGAGGGCTCACTACCACCGCGCAGTGCCGAGGCGTGCTCCGCGGACGCTAACAGCCACGCGACATCTGGCCGGCCTATCTATCATAGCTTCTCGGAATGCAGTTCCGCCTGGGCTGGCACCTGGGAGAAAGAGTCCCACACTTCTCTGCTCGCTCCACCACGGCATACTTTGATACGACGCGCCACGCACGCCCGTTCTCGATCTGCCGTGGTCGCGGCACGAGAGAGGTCATTCCCAGCACCAGAATAGCGATCAAATTCCACGCTGGACCCATCCACACTCCCACCCCTCGGAATATCAGACGATTGTTAGGTTTGTATTTCTAACAACCTTCAGATGTGTGCCGACGTCTGCTGCTGTGCAGAGGAGAGGGATATCTGCTACCAGTGCTAGTTCCAGAGTGACAAGTGCTGCAACACTCAAGCGTGGCACAACCACTGAGTTCCGAGCCGCTCTCCCCCCCTAGTCCATCGATCGAATACTACCAATAGTCGGCCGGAACTAGCAACTCCTAGCCGACGGCCTTCATGCCTCCTCGGAAAAACGAGGCGGGAGACGGGTTCTTCAATCGGGTGCAAGTCTGAGTACTGGTGGGTCATAGAAGTAGAAAAAGAAGGGCTACGGGCAGCACCGTGGTTCGGCACCACACAGAATCAACTTCCGTGGCACATGGTTGATATAATGTCACCATTGACCAGGTTCCCTAGGCCTATCAAATAGTTAAATCCAGTTGCCAAGCCAGGGGTCCAACTCTTTTCGAGCCTGAGTCTGTCCCCGTCCATACCTACGGGCCGCGGGCCAGTCTGTCAGTGGGGCGGTGGAGCCTGCCAGTGAGTGGAAGAAACTTCCAGTGTTCCAACTTGACTACCACGTCCCCTCCGCCGACTCCGACTCGGAGGACTTACTGTAAGTTGCGGAGGACTAGACTAGTAACTTAGGACTCTTGAAAGTCCGAGCCTACACCACGGGAAGCACAAACGGGCACTGTACCAATAACCGCCGTCCTAATAGTAGTAATCTTGGGTGGTTGCTAACGGATCGCATCAAGGCATCAAGCTTCAAGGCATCAAGGACCGCATAGTACTGTAGGCTGTAGCTTACTGTAGTGGTATATACCCTGGCCGCTGCCGGTGACTTAAAGGCACATGAATGATGTCATCGCCCATCCCTGACGGCCTGACCATGCAGGCAATCGGCCACCCAGGTAACGTGGTGACTGCTAGAACGACATCAGCGCCAGTCCACTGCGATACTATTTCAGTTACTGTGCTGTCGCCAAGGAACGACTTCGGTGTTCGGACCGATGAATGGACTGCCGTGTCGCTCAGGTGTACCCGGGCCCTCGCCCAAGCCTCGACCCTAGGTCGTCCACGTCCATATTTTGGACGGATACCGCTGATACGATGCAGAGAATTCCATGGGGTAATGCGCAGCATCAGGAGAGCCGAGCTGGAGGCTGTTGGCTTGCATGTTCTTCCATCCATTTGTTTTTGCACTGGATCTCCACAGCACCCACATTGTCCGCGGCGTCCACGCGCCCGTCGGTCTATCGGTCTATCGGTCCGCAAGCAAAGTTCTTCCGTTCTGCGACCCTACCTCCCACGCAGATCTTGGATTCGGAATGGGCCCAGGTCTACCGCGAGGACTCTAGAACCCACCGGTATTCGAGTTATTGTGCTTGTCGCCCTCGAAGGAGGTAGCAAGTGCTTGCTTGGACACTAAGGTGATAACCGCAACTGTACAAACAAGAACCCCGCCCGCACCCACCCACATCTTCTCTATTCGGCAAGGGGCCGATGGACCGCACATTTGCGCACGGAGCTGGCGAGAGTGAGAACAAGAGGTGCCGGTGATAACAAGGTAGTGATAGCTCGCCAACAGAATCACATCAATTTCAGTGACCGGCAAGGGTTCAGGCAAAAGGAAAGGGGAGGACGGGACGACATTCTCGCCGTGCTGTATGTACATGTGCACCTCGGGTCATGCAGACCATGGTGCGTGTGGGCTTTCCTCAATGCGGAACGGGACGTGGGTAGCCAAATGCCAATTTTTGCGCAAGTTGACTTCCTTGCTTCCCCATACAGTACTACAATAGCGCTTCCTCAATAGATAAAAGAACACGCATATGTGTGGGGATATGGGGCGGTGGGAATGGATGAGATCACGATGCCCGAGCCCCGCTCCTGTTTTTCGGTTTTGGGTCTGGGTGTCCGTGTCCGTAAGACACCGAGTGTCGTCATAAGGCTCGGGTTGCGGGGTACGGTACGTCACGCAGGCGAGGTCGAGGACGGTTAGCTCGATCTCGATTCTCGCGGTATCGTATCACCGCAAGAGTCGTAAAAATGGAGAATCTCTTCGGGTCGCTTAGACATTGTGTGAGATACACGTTCTGTATCGTGTTTTCCTTCTTCGGACTCTCGTCAGATCTGTTTGTCATCTCGCCACGGTGAATGATGTCCTCCTAGTGGAAAGAGAAGCACCGCGGCGTATCGAACGATATGTTCAGCCAATCTACGCAGAGTACTGGAGGTCAGTGAGGTGCTGCCGTCACCACTGATTTCCCCTTTTGGGTGCTTACAGTAATTCAAGGAACAAAAATAGAAAACAAAATAAGACGCAGTTCTGATCAGCTTACGCGGGAACCGTCCGAACGAGGAAATATGGATTGCTGGAAAACCGCTGCACTAAACTAAACGCTGTTCGCGTTTACCAGAGACCTGTTCATCGCTCGTGGTCGGATTTGTTGACCTAGGGCCTTGCGCGCTGGCAGACCCCAACCAGTGCGTGTATCCCCGAATTGCTCAAGTTGGGTGAACCGGAGATTTGATTGATCGATTAAATTGGTTCCCCACCACTACCACCAGTTGGTGAGAGATAACGCTTACTTGACGGAGATCTTCGGATTGGAGGACGAAGGGAGGATTGACGTGGATCATGGATTGGGCCTGCGAGCGAGCACTGGCAGGGGATGTTGGCAACTGGACAATGAGCGCCCGGTAGTTCTACTTTCTCCGCAGTGATAATACCGTACTGTATGCGCGCCAGCAACGTACACCCGGCCGTAATTCAGGATACAGGCGAAAATGTCGCGATTAAGCTCTACAATAATGTGCAAACTTCACTCGTCTGCACGTTCGTCTCTAGTATCATACCGGTCGGCACCGCACCTGGGGATCCTCTCTCGTGCGGTATTTAATCCCAGAACCCGTTAAACGAGCCGAACAGGCGACTTCGGGACGAGTGGATTGCGGTGTGGGTGGGATTCCTTGTTTGGGAATTCTGCTGACGAGGCCATATGAGATCCCTCCAGCCGCCATGCTGCTTGTCCATGGGTGCCTGGCGAGCCGTCGTATTGGTTGGATCAAGGATGGGCCAAGTGGCACTGCATCTTGCCGCGCAAATCGTCTGATGATGCGATGCGTTGCTTGGTTGGTCAATCAATCAGGTGGTTATGGACTGGAAGGAAACCCAAATCATCCACGGCTTCTGCGAAGCACGCATGAGTGTCATTTTCGTTGAATTGGAAAATGATGTACAGAGCATATAGGGGAAGATACGGAGTGCGGTAGGAAGTGTGGATCGTCATGCGTCATGCCCGAACAGAAATTAAGAAAGGGAGAGGGAATGGAGAAAGAGTATGTATGGCCCGGCGAGGACTTGATCCGGGTGGGGTTGGGTAGTAACTTAGTAAGAGTGAGTTCTATAGAATGCACTGAGAGTGTATCGAAATACGGTATGTTGCGGTGGGCTGTGAAAATGATGGACCTGAGCGGCATTTGACAATGGCGCGGTGTGGAAGAAAACAATAAATACGGAGTGGTAATCAAATTAATCAAACCCGAAGGAAAGAATCGGGTGTGAAAGATGCATATGTCAAGTGTACGATGTGGAGATAGCACGCCTGGGGATCGGGAGTCTGTGGCCAGTAGATCGTTTACAGTAGAATGGCAGCCGCAGTGAAGTGGTCAACTGGGCGGTGATGATCGGGATCATAAAGGGAGAAGGATGGCCGGATATGTAACAGTATGGAAGCACGGTGGAACGATTAGACCAAATAAGGAACCGAGATCCCGGTGACGGAGGCATTAAACACAACAGCCGGCCGTCAAATGGGTCGTTGTCTCGCGCATCCACCCGCTCACCCAACCTCACTCCTCTTTCGCATCGTCCTCGTACTCCATCGGGATGCTATAACCCTCTTCTTCTACAACCACCACATCCACATCAACACCCACACCCACACCCTCTTCACACCCCTCTGCTACCCCATTCCACTGTCCCCATCCCTCTGCCATGCCCCACGGCTCGAGATTTCACAAGGCAGAGGCAAAGTTCAACGTCACTATCGAGTGTAAGTCTCCTTTTTTTTTCAACACATATGCGATCAATTTTTCACGCGGTGCCCCTTTCAACAGTCCCACATCTCGGTTTACACTCTGCTGCAGTGACCGGCAATATAGGTCTCGCAAAATATGCACTTTCTCATGGACAACCCATCAACTCGGTGATCGACGGCGTACTTCCACTCCATGCTGCCTGTTCCGGTGGAAACGATATGGTTGTCAGATTGTTGATAGACAATGGCGCGGACGTAAACGCTCCAAGGTATGTCTATGTGCTCGGTACTTCAGGATTTCCCCCCCTTTCCCCAAATGCCCCCGTCGTTGCTGTACTCTCAGCAACCCGGGGCGTCATCCCTTATCTGTTGTCCTCCATCTGACCTCGGCGCTGACTCCCCGCCCCTGTGCATTGCTCCAGATTGTCTCGTCGTTACTCCGATAAGACGCGCTCCCCTTCTGCTCCCATCATTGGCACAACAGGTTCAACACCTCTTCATTTTGCCTCCGCAAATGGTCATACTCAAGTCGTCCTCACCCTTCTACGTCATGGCGCACGTCCAGACCGTGCCGACAAACGTGGTGTTACCCCTGAACTTCTGGCCAGGCAAAACGGTTGGCTTGCATGCGCCGACGCCATTCGCGACTGGGTCGCAAACAAAGATCGCGATCTTGTCGAGCGCGAGACCCTTCTTGGCGGCATTCCCCCTGATGACCCCGAGCCCATCTCGCATTGCCGTGAGCGCCACGGCTCGTTATGTGCATGCGAGGGCCCTGAATGCATGACTACACACGTTATGCGTCGTCTAGGCGTCAAGCGCTCGATCGAAAATGCCATGCTTCTTTTCCGTCCAGGAAGCTCACTTCAAGATGGTGCCATTGCCTTGCCAGACTCCACCTGGCTACCTCCCGAAACCCTCGATTCACCTCCCTCCCCCTCCCGCCGCCCTTCCTTACAGCCCACTGACGAACACCCACCTCCGCGTCGTTCACATAGACGTTCACGTCGCCCCAGCTCGGCAGGAAACGGCGCTGAGCGCAACCACCATTCCCATTCGCGACGCCTTGGTTCTAAGTATTCACTTCTACACATTTTCAGAAAATCGAGCACCGAGGTGCTCTCCTCCCAAAGTACACCCGGTGGTGCTACACCCGACATCAGTACAGGTACCGCCACGAGCAACACCACCTCCTCTCCAACATCGCCCCTCTCTTCCTCGCCCTCTGCACTCGCGTTGGGGCTCAGCGGGTTAGGTCTAGAAGGGAGTCCTTCCGTCCGCCCTGGTATCATCCGCTCCAATGGGGGATCATTCGGCTCGAGCACCAGCACGGGCGGCAGCGTCCCGCCAGTCTCGATTTCTGTTTCTCGACCTCCACAACCTCCACAACCCTTGCACACTCTCCATTCCCGTTCTTCAGAACCAAATGTTGCCTCCGGTTCTAGCGGCAAGAGCCCAGGTCGTGCACCGTTCGGTACTAGTCCGGGGCACGATGGTCGTCTCAGTGAGGAAAGCGAGGACGAGGACGAGGACGAGGACGAGGAGTACGGTGTCGACGCCGTGCGCAGCCGAATGATCGCGGGAGACTTATCAACGCAAGACATGGACTTCCCCTTCAGCCTCGATGTTCCTGTTGACGAGGTACCTGAACTTGGCGATGTGCGCGGTCGTGGCGATTCGCTTAGCACTACTCTATCTGCCACGACGGTGTCTACCGCGAGCCTCCGCACCCCTGCTCCGTTATCCGCAGTGCTCCCCCCGGGTATCGAAGATGCAAAATCTCATGTGTATACGCATCGCCCCCCGCCGCTCACAGGCCTAGACACTTCAAGTGTGTCGTCTTACGCCCAAGCTGAGGCTCTCGTGGCACTTGCGCGGGGCCAGGTCCTGACTGCCCGGGAAGGCGATGATATCCCTCTCAGTGCTCGGCTCGCTGCTCTTGGCGAGAGCCTCCGGCTGGAGCGCAGGTTCAAAGAAGCTGAAGAACTTGGTGGGATGGGTATACACAGCGCAAATGCAGTGTTGCGCATTGAGCGGCACGTGAGCGAGAACACGGCTCTTGACTCAACCGATGCCGACCCGTGGGAACATCGTCGACTTCTAGGTGGGAAGATGCGGAGTGCCAGTGCCAGCGCTGCTGGAAGAACGTCGTTCGATCTTCCACCCTCACGACGGTCGACATCTGGGGTGGGCTCCACAGGAACGGATAGAAATTCCAGCGCGGATCACAAAGTGGGACTGTCTTGGAGAGGGCGGGTACGCCATCCACATACGAACGAAATTTTACTTAGATCTGATGATGGTGAGTTCAATTTTGGTTCAAATGGCGATCACGTATGCTTATGCCACCATCACATAGGTCTCCTCGTTCCTCCGTCTGACCAAGGTGTACACGAGAATCGCCATCGTTCACGGTCAGCCGCGCCGACGTGGTCAGAGAGTGAAGGGCCTCGCAAGTCCACTGAGACCCGTTCAGTCCGCACGCCGATCCAATCACCGCGACTTGCACGTGCACCATCCTTAGAGAATCTCAGCGATGACGCTAGCCCTCCAGTCCCTCTAGCCACCACCCTCAAGTCCGCACCCGTTGTAACCGCGTCCCCACCACCACCTTTCCGTTCGCGCACCCCTGATCCTGATTACGCGCGAGGCGCACCGCTAAGCCGCGTGGTCACTGAGCCGATGCGAGATTCAACGCTGTTTAACTATGTGGCGCCATCACCTGTTGACGTCGTTGCGCGCCGTGGCAACGAGCGCGCGCAAGCGGTGTCACGTGCTAACAAGCTAGCAAAGATGGGCTTTACGCCCGAGTCCAAAGTGTTATCTACTGGGACTTCCACACCGCCGAGTCACGGTCATGGACATGGGCATGGTCACGGGCACAAGTTTGGTATTCGGTCTCTGGTCCAGTCACTTAAGGGTAAATCTTAACTAACTCTGGACACGCGTTCTGTCTCCTGCAATTCGTGTTTTATGCATTTTTTCTATCCATCTACATCCCATGACGTCTCGGCACGCCCATCCAACCATCATTCTTTGCCATGTTACATCACATAACTTTGTTTCCAATACGTCCCTTGCAAACCATCCTGTGTCGTGTCTTTGTTCGCTTGTGTCTTTCCTATCCCACAGTTTGTGTCTTTTACCTCACTCCTGTCGTCTCTTTCTTATCAATCGTCTTTTGTTGTCGACGTGTCACCCACACCACTGCTGTATTTTCTCCCCAACCCTTTCCCCCTTTCTCTCCTTTTCCATGTACGTCGTCGTCGTCCACTTGCGCTCCCTGTTCCCACTGGCACTTCTCCCCACCTGTTTTATTAGCCCTTTTTTTCTGCTGTGCATGAAATGGGTTGTATGTACGACATTGTATGCTGAGTTGTTGAGTTGGAAAAGGACAAAGGTAGAAAAAGAAATTTCCACAATGTTGAGTGCGTGTTGTCTAGGGATGGAACGGTCTGTATACAGTAGTTGTCTAAGATACCTGAATACAGACGCTCAGCTGTCAACTACCAGGCCCCGTGTCGAGGGTTCTGAGTGTCGGAGCGCTCAACGAAGACTTCCGACCAAGACTACTTGGTTCAATTAGAAATGAACTTCTAACTGATATTGCGAGTAAAAGTATCACAAGGGTAGAACACGGGAGGAAGAGATCACATAGCAGCGCGAGTCGAGATCAAGGGTTTGTGAATTGATGAGATGGTTGAATTAAGCCATCTCGTCGTTACTGTATTCTCCTTCGGGAAAGTCCCGGCACTCTGGGTTGTGAGGGGGAAGGTGATTTGACTTTTTGGTCTTTATCCTTTCTATCTCTGTCAATGCCGGAGGGTCCCGGAGTAAACACGATCCAAAAAAAAAAAATTGCCGGAGGGTCTGGCAGCATCATGACATATTTAAATTGCAAGAGGCGGTGCAGTGCATGCAGTGCAGTACTGCCAGCGTGACCGTTGGGTGGATATCGCGTTTCAGTTTCTAGTTGGGGAAGAAACGATACTGTAAACCCACTGTTGTGAATCAGGCTCCACTTTTTTGTGTTTAATTTTGGAGAAGGACAAAAATACAGTAAAGGGAGCTTAGTCCATCCCGAACATTACGTTGCTGTTGGAGCCTTTGGTTGGAACACGGCGGTACAGTAAAAGCAGTTACTAAAGAGCAGCTTAAATCCAGTTCCATTACTCAGGTTAGTTATGACTTACAAAGATAGCTGGCGCACAGTACTGTAAGCTCGGCCCGTTACTGTATCTGCCGCGCTCCACTTTGAGATTGTGGAGTCCGAGTTCAGACCATCGTTCCCTCGTCAGTTATTAATGTTCGGTTTCAGTTTCGACATGGAAGCGCAATGGGGGTGTTCAGCTGAAGTTGCGCCATTATGGCACTGGCTCGGCGCAGTGCCTATCTGATGCTGACGCAGGCGCTCGCCGGGAGTGTTCATTGTATGGGGTTTAGCAAGGGGTTTGGTCTGGTAGGATGCTGTCCCGTGGGCCGAGGTGCCCGAGGATGGTGGGTCTCGTGTGACGGGTCGGTCTGTTCCGATGATGATACACGCATCTCTCGTTTCCTCGGTTGGCGACTTGGAGACCAGTCCTGTTCGCTGATTGCGACCGGCACGGCGGTTTCAGGGGATCAATATCGATCAATGTCAATCTTAATCTCAGTGCGAGTGTTCAGTTTTTGTTAGAGAAGTTTGGTAGAAAGTGACACCAACCGAATGACGAGTTAATCTGCGACCTCGGGTGGCGGCGCATCAAGCAGTGCCCGAGGCGTCCCACGGGCCTGCCGAGCACGAAGGCATCGTGTTGTTCTGGGCTGGGGGGCTACCGACGACAGGGACGATGCACGGGGCATCGCCGTGGGTGAGACACGCACCGCTCCTGGCTCGGCTACACCTTCAACCAGGACAACATCCCACAGACTGTCAGTACGTCGTACGACGCCGACGAGAATTTTAAACGTATGTGTGCTTGTTTGCGCAGCTCAGCCGCGTCAGCGTTAATGATAACAGCCAAGATAACGGGGTCGGCCAAGGGGGCTGGACGACTAACGACGGTTTTGCCACTGTCCTGTAACCACATGTGACGTTTTCTCCAATGCAGGTCGCTCACTGGTGTGAGGGTCCTCACTGGGCCCGGAAACGGCCACTGGAGTACTATTGCTAAGCAAATTTGGATTTCCATTTGCGTCCGCATCTCTCGCAATCGTGTATTTCCGTATTTTTGTTGCTCTCACTACAGTCTATACTTCCCTTGGGCCGACGACTAGTGCTACGTCACGCTGCCACGCGTTTGCGGGTCCCTGGGTTACTGCTGTCGGTAGAATGACGGACCTGCCGGAGGTCGCAGCGACCGGCGAATCCTCGAACTACTTCCAATGCCTCCAGCTCCATGTCATTTTAAGAGATCCCGCGACTGTTGTATTTACTTTGATTTGATCGACCTCCTGTTGGCTTCTGCCTCGGATCAAGCCCGTGAACTTGAATAGGTCGGCCAGACCTGCTAGTGGAACAGCATCAGCTAGGTGCTCGCCGACGAACATTTACTAGTGGCTTGCCCGAATTTCTCATCTAGGCGTGGCCCATAACGGTCATGTACCCATGACCACCCTTTCTCCGAATTTTCCGTGACGTAGTATTGGACTGGGTTAGACCTCACCCTCGCTCAATCCCGTCCCTATCTCTTGTTCATATCATAAATGCAACCCGCGGTCATATTCGCTGTCATCTTTCCCCTCAGATCTAGATTCCTGTTCCCGTATAAAAATGCGCCATAACAATCCTCACACTGTTCCAAAGATTTCCGCTCTACGAAAATCGCTCAACCTTACAAGCCCATTGCGTCGTAGACGTAGACACTATCTCGCCGACCACCCGTAATCATGCGCTACCATTGTATCTTTGTGCTCTCCGTCCTGACCACTGGTCTCCTTGGTGGTCTTGCGAAACCCCTCTCACCACCTTGGAATGACATGCACATCAAGCACTCCTGGAACGTCGTCCCGAAGAACTGGGAGGCCCTGGGCCGGCCGCCTTCTGGAACCACAATCGATCTTTACATTGCTCTCAAGCCTCAGCGTGAGAACGCCTTGGTCGACGCGCTCTACGAGGTCAGTGAACCCGGCCATCCAAGGTACGTCCACCACCACTCCTCCGCCAAAGCATGTACTCACGCGTGCCACTGCTCCGATGCAGATACGGCGCGTACCTGTCTAAGGAGCAGGTGGCCGACCTCGTCGCACCGCGTCCAGAGACCCTCGAGCTCGTGAATTCCTGGCTCGCACACCACGGCATATCCTCCTCGTCCGTTTCCATGACACACAGCGGCAATACACTAATGCTCAAAGCCGTGTCCGTGACTCAAGCCAATATTATCCTCGGCGCGTCATACCAGCTTTACAGGCACGTCAAGAGCAATGAGACCATTATCCGGACTGTCGGCTATGCGCTTCCCGTGCCACTGCACTGGCACGTGTTGACTGTGGTCCCGACGACGTCCTTCGTCTCCCCTCGTACGCAATGGCAGACACCGCGGAATATCTCTGGCGGGGCAGCAGCGTGGCTGGGGAAGTTGGCATCGGGAGAGCCCGAGACGATGCTGTCGAGTCGCATGGGTGTCAAATATGTCACACCGTCGTTCCTGCGCTGGCTATACGACACGGAGGCCTATATACCTGGTGCGACGGACCAGAATGTCCTCGGGGTTGTGGGACTTCTAGATGATTATCCGAGCCCGACAGACCTGACGGCGTTCATGCAGAAATACCGCTCCGACGCAGATGATGCGACGTACACTGTCGTACGGGTCAACGGTGGGGGATACGACCCAACCCACCCACACGTTGAGGCAAACGTGAACATCCAGTACGCTGAGGCCATGGCGTATCCGACCCCTCACATCTTCTACAGCACCGGCAAGGGGCCGTCGGGCACGGACGACTATTTCGTCTCCTTTCTCGAATACATCCTTGGCCAGGAGAACATCCCTCAGACTATCAGCATGTCGTACCAGCGCCTTGAAGAGAATTTCCTTTCGCATGAGTATATAGTGCAGGTATGCGACCTGTTCTCGCGGCTCGGTGCGCGTGGCGTCAGCGTCATCCTGTCGAGTGGTAATGAGGGCGTTGGCAAGGACTGCGTGATGGAAGACGGCTCCATCCGGTTCATGCCCAATTTTCCCCCAACCTGTACGTGTGGCGTTTTCCTTCGGATTTGGATAATACAGAGTGCGGGCCCAGGACGCTCACCGCATCGCTACGCTCGTGTAGGTCCTTATGTCACCGCTGTAGGTGGAACGACAGACTACAGGCCGGAGGTCGCCGTGAGATTCTCCGGCGGTGGCTTTTCAGACTACTTTAAGCGCCCTCCATACCAGGAGGAGGCCGTGTCCACCTTCCTCCGAAACCTCGGGAACCAGCATCAAGGCCTTTACAAGTGCGTTCGCTTCTATGACTTGATCTTACAACTCATTCGTAATTGTACTTGATGCAGCGCTTCTGGTCGCGGTATCCCCGACATCGCCGCGCAGGCCAGCAGATTCAAGCTCTTCTCCAACGGGAACGAGCTAGCGGAGAGCGGTACAAGCGCCGCAGCGCCTGTGTGTTTCTCCCTCCTCCTATTTGCGTCATCCGTCCTTCAGCGCCTAGCTGACCGCCAGTTTACAGGTTGTGGCGGGTATAATATCGTTGATCAATGACTGGCTGACTTTGAGGGGCCAACCCCCGCTTGGCTTCCTCAACCCCTGGCTGTATGGAGGTGGCTTCGCAGCTCTCAACGACATCACAGAGGGCTCGAATCAGGGCTGTGGGACGGATGGATTCACCGCCGTCGATGGATGGGATCCTGTGCGTTTCACCAGATTGCTACTTCACTTTTGGGGTGACCCTGGGGTCCATAGGTCACGGGTCTTGGAACGCCTAACTTCGGCAAAATGGTGGAGATACTAGTGTTGGAAAGAATAATCGCGCCGCCCGATGGCGTGGACCGAAGGTCCGTACGAGATCGTGGATAGCAGAGAGACTATCGCGTTTCAATAACGTCCTTACAAAGTGTCGAGATACTGTACGGTCGCGGCGTTACTGTAGAACTGTAGACTAGTAATAAACTATAGCACCCGAGCCACATTTGGCCTGACTGACTCGTCGCAAAAATTCTAATTCTAATTGCCTTCGCTCACTGGTCCGGGCATCCCAAAAGCGAATTGGTGCCAGTGCAAGACTCAGAAATGTTCATTTGAATAGTAGAGCTTACTTTTCCATACTTGTTGAACCTACTCGGTGCGATAGTGCGATATGTTAACTGTACGATTTTATACCCTAAAGTGCACACTCATTCTGTACTGTAAATTTATCAAAAAACAACAAGAAAAACAAACAAAAAAATTACTGTACTGTAAGGAAGTGGACGAAAAGAACCCAATGCTATCCGACTTCTTAAGTCTTGGGTATTGTCAATTGTCATTTTACGAGATTCCATGACCTTTCAAGTTCAAGTTCAAGTTCAAGTTGTAATCAGGTGCCATGGCTATTTCTACCTCGGACTCGGATCACTGGCAGGCCCAGAATACGTGAATAGGAAGGTTGTCCTGGACCTAGAACAGCACCTGCTACACTGGGAATAAGCACAATCAGTGCCCGCCAACAAAGTTTGCTAGCGGTGCCCGGATATCCAAGCCCTTGTCCAAGCCCGGATCCCTCATCTATAATTAGTAGGCACGGCTTACTAGCCCTGAGCACACCCTTGACCACACTTGCTCCGGATAGCCCACATAGTATTATTGGTCAAAATTCCTTGCAAAATTCACCAAGCTTCACCCCTGCTCAATCCTGTCCAGTCAATGGTCGTGTCCTATTCAAGGTCCTATTCATCACAGCCTAAAGCAACCCTAGGCCTCGGACCTCGGTCGTAATCGCTTTAACTTCGGCCCGCAGTCTAGGGTTCTGTTCTCGCCAAGGTTCTGTTGCATTTCGGCACGCTCGACCCGGCCGACCCGAATTCAAACAAAAACATCCGCCGCGCTCGCTCGCGGCCACTAAGGAGACCTCGCTTTCGAGACCGTTCTGTTATGCTAAGTCGTGTTCATCATTCTGCGTATCTCCCGTTATTTCCGACTCCATCTTCATCTCAAGCGCAGCCATTTTCGTTCCAGACTCATAGGGGTTCGCGCGCCCCTTTTACTATACATTCTCGGTCTCGCCCTTCACCGCTTTCCGTTCTCGCGACTCCTGTTTCACTATCATGGCTCGTGCGTCTTTGTTTTCGTTTACTCTACTTTGTCTCTATGTCTCGTAAAAACGTATCTACACTGTATAAAAAACCCGTCTCGTTGTATCGAATAATCAATCTAGTCTTCTCTATTTCCCTCTCGTGTGCCAACTTCCCCTCTCCAAAAGCGAACTTGTTTCGCCTTTGCCATCGCTCTCGTCTTCTGTTTATCGACTTCGCGCTTTCGTTTGTTCTCCCTCGCCGACTGAACCGGCCCCTCTCGGATACAAGTCACCTGACCGGCTCGTCTTAGCCGGCTCGTCCCTGTCGCTGCCCCACCTTAGATAACAAAAGGTTCTCGCGCAAAAAAGGTGTCATAAGAGCTCTCACATTGCTCCAACCATGGACTTCAGGCCGCCTTCGTAACCTCACAAACTCATCGTGTCGTAGACACCATCTCGCAGGCCTCCCGTAATCATGCCCTACTACCATTGTATATCTGTGCTCTCCGTCCTCGCCACTGGTCTCCTTGGCGGTCTTGCGAAGCCCCTCTCACCACCTTGGGACGACATGCACTGGCACGTCAAGCACTCCTGGAACGCCGTCTCGAGGAACTGGCATAGCCTAGGTCACCCGCCTTTTGGCACCACAATCGACCTTTACATTGCTCTCAAGCCTCGCCGTGAGAACGCCGTTGTCGACGCGCTCTACGAGGTCAGTGAACCTGGCCATCCAAGGTACGGCCATCACCACTCCTCTGCTAACGCATGGACTGACGAGTGCCACCGCTCCGATGCAGATATCGTGCATACCTGACTAAGGAGCAGTTGGCTGACCTCGTGGCACCGCGTCCAGAGACCCTCGAGCTCGTGAATTCCTGGCTCGAGCACCACGGCATATCCTCTTCGTCCATTTCCATGACGCATGGGGGAAATACACTCATGCTCAAAGGCGTGTCCGTGACCCAAGCCAACACTCCCCTCGGCGCATCCTACCAGCTCTACAGGTACGTCGAGAGGGGCGAGACCATTGTCCGCACTGTCGGTTATTCGCTTCCCGTGGCGCTGCACTGGCACGTGTTGACTGTGGCTCCAACGACGTCCTTTGTTTCCCCACGCACGCAATGGCAGACACCTCTGAATCGCTCTGACAGGGTGGCGTAGTCGACATTGGGAGAGCCTGCGACGATGCTATCGAGCCGCGCAAAAGTCAATCCTGTCACACCGTCGTTCCTGCGCTGGCTGTACGAGACGGAGGCTTATACACCCAATACTCGGGGCGAGAATGTTCTCGGGATCGTGGGATTCTTAGGGGATTATCCGAGCCAGGCAGACCTGGAGGCGTTCATGCGCAAATACCGCTCCGAAGCAGCGGATGCGACGTTCACCGTCGTAGAGGTCGACGGCGGGGGGTACGACCCGACCAACGCAAACGTTGAGGCAAACGTGGACATCCAATACGCTGAGGCCATGGCGTACCCGACCCCTCACATTTTCTACAGCACCGGCCAAGGGTCGGGCACGGATGACTGGTTCGTGTCCTGGCTGGAATACATTCTCGACCAGGAGAACATTCCTCAGACCATCAGCATATCGTACGGTTCTGAAGAGCGTTCCACGTCGAGGGAATATGCAATGAATGTGTGCGACAAGTTTGCGATGCTCGGTGTACGTGGCGTCAGTGTCCTCGTGTCGAGTGGTAACGACGGCATCGGCGAAGGCACCTGCCTGAGAGACGACGGCACCGTCCGGTTCATACCCGGATTTTCAGAAACCTGTACGTGTGGCGATTTTTCTCGGATTGGACGTAGTACACGAGTGCGGGTCCATGACGCTCATCGCATCGCCACGCTTTTTCAGGTCCCTATGTCACCGTCGTCGGCGGAACGACAGACTACGTGCCGGAGGTCGCAGCGGAATTCTCGGGCGGCGGCTTCTCGGACTACTTTGAGCGGCCAACGTACCAGGAGGAGGCCGTGTCCACCTTCCTCAGGGACCTCGGGGGCAGGTATCAAGGCCTTTACAAGTGTGTTCGCATCTGTGACCTGATGTAACCCATTCGTAATTTATACTTGGTGCAGCGCTTCTGGCCGCGGCTTCCCCGACATCGCCGCGCAGGCCGTCGGATTCCGGATCTTTCTCAACGGCCCATAGTACGAGGTGGGCGGCACAAGTGTAGCGACGCCTGTGCGTCTGTCTCTCCTCCCTCCTCCTATTGGGTCGTCCGTCCTTGACCGCCCAGCTGACTGCCAATTTACAGGTTGTGGCGGGCATAATCTCGCTGCTTAATGACTGGCTGATTTTGACAGGTCAGGAACCTCTCGGCTTCCTCAACCCCTGGCTGTACGGAAGGGGCTCCGGGGGTCTCACCGATATCACGGAGGGCTCGAATCCGGGCTGCGGCACGGATGGATTCACCGCCATCGTTGGATGGGACCCTGTGCGTTCTACCAGACTTCTTCACTTTCGACGTTGGATGACCCTGGGCTACACAGGTCACGGGTTTCGGAACGCCTAACTTCCGCAGAATGCTGGAACAGTTATTTTGAGATAGTAGAGTTTACGATTCCGAACCTAACCAACCAATTACAGGAAATAGCACCATACATGTGCCATGAAAAGCCACTTACCCACTCATCCACACATCATCATGGCCGAAACCGGCAACCGAAGACATTTGGCCTCAAATGTGGTCTCGCTTCGGTGAACGACGCACTCCATCGTATACCTCTCCCAATGTGACTGCTGGGGACCCGAGTGGGGAAGTTGTGTATTGAAAATGATCAGGGAGGTCTAGACCTATACCCATGGGGTGACCCACATCAGGGTGTCCATGTCGGTAGCACTCTACGGTTTTCTTTTTTCGAATCCATTTGAGTGCGCCTTGGTTGGGGTACATGGCCTCATGTGACGCTATGATCACACGGATGCTTCCCGTCCCGATTTCACTGTACGGGCTTTCACCACAAGGTGCACTCTATTTCAGGAGTAACTTGCCCACCCTTGCGACTATCAAGGTGCGGACTATTAGTACATACATGACCTAGCCCCCCTTGTTGCCAATGCGATTAATTTACAGAAATTGCAAAGAAAGGGCCGGGGATAAGGAGGGCGGTGCACTAGCACAAGGTCTGAGGTGTACTTTGAAAGATAAACATACGTGATACAACTCTGTGCGCCGCAACCGCGGAAGTTGTGGACAGCGTTGACCAGATGATAGCCCCCACGTTCACTTCTGCAGCACCCTCTCACCCGCACCACACCGTTCACCCTGATGCCCACATTAGTACCGCGAAAGCTAACAGCAACCGATTCGGAAGACCTCAGTGATACCCCAGTCACCGTTATTGACAACTTATTGTTGGCGGTTGACGGCTACTCCACTGCAAGCACCCCTTCACTGGTACGCCGACACATCCATTCTCTTGCGTCCGCCTCATGGGTTGTGTGATGGGGCGACTGCCGTTTTGGCATCTTCGTCGACACGCACACTGGGCACGGCTGAAAAGCGACCTGCTTGCAAATGGGGTCGCAAAGGCAGAAGAGTGGAGCGCCGAGCTTGAGCCTGAGCGGTAGCCAGACGACGTCGCCCGGCGTGGTGAGACGGTCGGATTGGTGTGTTAGCCTCTGCAACGCCTCACTCCGCCATCATGGTCCCGCACCCTCGATTCTGAACTTGAATAACATGGGCCGCGGCCACTGGCAGACCCAGCGAAGCCACCGGGTGACTCGGGTGACTCAAGGAACTCAGGCGTTGTACTGGGAAGGCGTCCACTCTGGATACCAACAAGAGTCCTCACTGCGGTGGTGATTGCGCCGCCCGAGGGAGATAGTAAATTTTGTCTGCGGCACGAGTTTAATCAGGTCGACTCGAAAACTCAGGTTGGCATATAAAGGTGGACGGGCGAAGAGCCAAATGACAATGTCTTTCCAGAACGGTCGATTGCGACGCACCGCAACTGCGTTGGTGATGGACACCCCATTCTACCCTGGTTTTCCCAAATTATCACAGCTACGAAACTGGAGGAATCGAGACAGAATGCGCTGTTCTAGGAAGCCATGATATATAATTGGTCATACCGAGTAGAAGGTAGGAGCGAGGCTCTCAGTTGTTAAAGAGAAGTGAGAGCAAGGACTAAGGACTGTCGTAAGGCCAAAACCTTATCGGCCTTATCTTCAATCGTCCGACCACGCGGCCTTCCTCCGTATTCTTTTATCTCAGCTCCCTGCTTATGCACCTTGTACCCTCTTATCTCTTATATAACCCTTTGTCTTCCACTTTCTCTGTTGAATACATTATACAGATAGCGCCAGGTCGCCTCTCGTCCCCCTCTCTTGTGTGATTTCTCCGAAAGTCAGGCCCAAACGCGGGTACTCGAAGGAGATCTTCTCCGCCTTCGAACTCACTTGGACCCCTCAGCGTCCTTACACCGTGACTGTGTACCAGAGAATGATAGAGACATTGTCATATTACAAGCTTCCGAGAGACCTGATCGCTACAATACAAAAGCCAGGTATTGGTGAAGCTGTTCCGATACGTAGGTCTCTGGCATCAAAAGCAAGTCGCTGTGTGGACGGAGTTCGTCTAGCGTTGTGCCAGTTGTCGTTTTGAGGCCAAAGCGCGGCCTTTCAGGGTTTATCAGGTCTTCAGGCCTTCAGGGTTTATCAGGAGCCAGGAGCCTTTGTTCATACCGTCCATGACCGGCATCATGATGACCGCGGAACCGAAAATGAAGATGACTGAGCTACCATGTTGTGCCGCGTCTATGAACATACATTCTTTTGGCTGATGCCGTGCGATGTGACAGGAACTTCGAAGAGGATTTAATGGGGCTCTCAGGAGAGGATATTTCAGGCCTCGGCTTCGTTGTAGAGGCTTCGGATATTCCATTTGTATCCAACTTACGTGGGTCGGAAGTTGTTCATACCGTCCATCATCGGCATGACCGCGGATCCGAAAATGAAAGGCAAATGAGCTGCCATGTCGTGCCGCGTCTATTCTTTTGGCTGATGCCGCGCGACGTGAGGAAACTTCGAAGAGGATTGAACGGCTCTCAGGAGAGGATATATCTCAGGCCTCGGCTTCGTTGTAGGCTTCGGATATTCCATTTGTATCCAACTCACATAGGTCGACGTCGGAAGTGCCTAAATCGACGGAAAGCAAACCGCGCCCTTGCACCGCCGCCAAGACCGCCGCCCCTTACCTCTGCAGCTCCCTGTTGAGACGCGACTGAATAAGTCACATGTCTCGTGGGATCTGATTGTGTCAGCCCATATACTATATTCGGTATCTGTCCCTTATGGACTCTTTTGGACACTCCGGACTTGTACGGACCGCTTTTGTTTATCTTTATTGTCAGAGTCATACATGGCTCTTATTGTTCTCTATTGCTAAGATACCGGTATTGTCTGCTTTAGGCAGCTATTGTTCTCTGCCCTCCAATGGCATTTCTCCCTCTGGCGCACAGACCACATGTATTGTGTTTGGGTCACCAGTGCGCACAGACCATTCTTAGCTAAAGCGTCCTGTATATAAGGACTGCTGTTTACGCCTTCACACTTCAGAGTTTACTTCCCCTCTGAAGTGTAAGTCCCTTTTACCTTTCTCTTTACACTACCTTTACTCACAGACAGTCTATAGTAACTTGTCTATTAGGTGTGTATATATATAGAGTTTACTTCCCCTCTGAAGTTAACTTGTCTATTAGCTTTTTGCTCTTTTACCTCGCTTGTTAGTTCTGCGCTCAACAGGTTATGGGCCCTGACGCCTAATAACTAACTCGCCATTTTTCACCACAGATCTACTTGTGTCACTTTGCTCTCTCAGCCGACCACATCTTTGTCGTCTTTACAACCCTCAGTGAGCATCCTCTTTCATTTACACTCGACACATCCTTTCTCGTCCACCATGACCCTGTCATGTGCCATTTTGGCTAGCCTCCTAAGGAGGTTCTCATGAAAGGTCCTACATGACCTTAAATTCCTCTGTGCGCACTACTCCTACTATATCTTCATTACCCGGTCTTCGTCCGGAAGTGCTTTCATAGGCCAAAGGGGGAAGACCCCTGCGGCTATAAGCCTCTCTAATGGTTGGGTGATACTCGGTTAATACCTGGGTCACTTTAAGGGGTGTGAAGGCCTGGTTAATAGTCAAACCCAGAAGTCCTTCCCTCTGACACAACTAGGAGACGCTACTATACTATAATGATATTTACATAGTAGCTATGAGTAGACCTCTGCCAGGAGAAGTATTCGCTCCCCTTGTGCAGGATTCGCTGCATGGCATGTATCACTACTCTAGCCACTTAGTACCAAGACCCTTAATGGTCTGTTCTAGAGACTCCACAGACGACAGTCGCAATTGTCATGGGAGTTGATCCCTTTCATTGCTTCTGGAATTCGCTGTTGGCTCCTCTCTAGGGTACTACCCTTCTACTATAGCTCTTGGGTAGCCCCAGCCTTCATGCTACTAGGCTAGAGATCGACTCGGAGCGTCCCTCGCCGGACAATGCTCCCATGATCCTTCTTGCTTGAAACCTACAGCGTCGCGCATGACTATCCGCCCTTAGCAACATTTGGGCCATGGAGACTAAGTAGTAAGGCAGCCATCATTAAATGATTCCACTACTATAGAATACATCCAAGTCGCACAACTTGAGGCATGACACCCTATGTGTTATGGAGTTATAGCGCTCCTATGGCTGGACCTCTATCTTTCCTACCAAGATCTGGACTGGTTCTGACTGCTCCTCGGAACCAGATTTACAAACATCTCAAATGTCTTTCCATCTTACCTTCCCTCCCTCCGTCGTCCTTTCCAAGTTGGATGGAACCAACTGGCAGACTTGGACCACCACCTTCACATCCCTAATGCTGATGAATGGGTGCAGTAGGCACCTCACTCACTCAGCTCCTGCGGCTGTTCCCCAGCACCCTGTCCTACCAGCAGGCGTGGCTGGACCAACAGGCCCCACAGATGAAGGTTTGGCAATTCTGGCCCTATGGGCAAAACAGGAAGAGGTCATCACTGGCCTCCTATTCCTCTCAGTCACGTCGGAGGTCCTCTCCGGTATTCAGTCCATGGCAGTCTTCCCAACTGTCCATGACAAGTTCCAGCAGCTGGAACACCTCTATGGTCAGGTTGGCTCTATGGCCACCTTCAACTTATGGGTGGGCTTGGCAAATACCAAGCTTCAGGAAGGTACCCCCTTCCTACCTCAACTCCAGAAAATGTTGGACTTGAGGAACACCCTTGTGGAGCAGGGAATGCCCGTCTCGGACATGCAAATGTCCTTCATACTTTTAGACGCACTTCCCCCCTCCTACAGCACCATAGCAGGAACCATCCTCGCATCTGGCCCCCCTGCCAATCTCCTTCCTCAGGACCTGATCAATAGGTTCATCAATGAGGAATCCCGCATCGCTGGCCCTCCGGCATCTTTTACAAAGATTGCCCCAGTCAGGCCCCAGCACTCGCCTCCCCAGGCATCAGGCAGCTCTGCGTCCTCAGACGTAATCTGCCACTACTGCAAAAAACCTGGCCATAAAAAGCCAGAGTGTTACAAACTCAAGCGGGATCAGGAGAACGCTAAAAAAGGAAGGGCTGGGCAGCGAGGGAAAGCTGCTCAGAATACCATTACTGAGGCGCCGGACTCAATTCCGGCAAACAGGTTTGCTGCGGCCAATAGCATACCTGTACCTAAGAGTCGCCTATTTACCATAGTTAACGGCTCTGGCAAAATAGAAGAGGTACATGAGGTACCTCAGGTCTCCCTTTACATGATGAGTGCCAACCACACTCAGTCAGCATCAAGATGGATGATGGACAGTGGAGCTTCAGCACATTTTACACCTTATCTTGAGGACTACGACACCTACACACCTCACAAAGGTATTGATGTCCTCCTTGGTGACAATACTCTTCTACGAAGTATTGGAACGGGTTCTATTACAATCCGCACCAATCGAGGCATCGACCTCAAAATATCGGATGTGCTCCACCTCCCAAATACGCATTCGCGTATCCTGTCCACGCCCTGCCTTACTTCAAAGGGCGCCATAGTTAGTTTTGATGCCACCTCCTTTACAATCAGACACAAAGGAGAGACCATCGCGGAAGGGCACAAGGCTCTCGGGCTATATTGGCTCGACGGACATGCTATGAATGCTGTCCGTGCACCTGCATCTGCGAGCCTTGATGTCTGGCATAGGCGCATGGGACATATGTCCAAAGACGCGCTAAAGAGATATGCTCAGGAGTCAGTCAAAGGACTCCTTATTAATGATTCCCCTATGGAAGATGGACTTTGCCTCGGTTGTGAACTAGGCAAATCCACCCGTCTTCCCTTCCCACCTTCGAAGAAACGTGCTTCACAACCTCTTGAAGTCGTTCACAGTGACCTTGTTGGCCCACTACAGAGCAACTCTATCCAGGGCAACAAATACTTCGCCACGTTCATAGATGACTTCTCAAAAGCTGCAGTTGTCATCTTTATGAAAACAAAAGACCAGTTTAAGGACGCCTTCCTACACTACAAGGCGTGGGCTGAAAAACAACTAAACAAGCCCATCAAATCCCTACACTCGGACCGTGGTGGCGAATATGTCAACAACGACTTAAAGCACATCCTTCTGGAAGCAGGAATCGAGCATATGCTCACTATGCCTTATTCTCCACAACAGAATGGGAGAGCCGAGCGTTTTAACCGTACGGTTATGGAAAAAGGCACTAGCATGCTTCACCATGCAGGCCTTAGCCTTGGCTTTTGGGAGCAAGCAGTCCAAACTGCTGTGCAAATCTATAACCGCACTCCCACTCGTTCCAATCAATGGAAAACTCCGCTAGAGCTCTGGGATGGTACAGTCCCAGATGTCTCCTACTTTAGAGTATTTGGCTGCAAAGCCTACTATCATGTACCAGAACACAACCGGCGCAAACTAGATCCTAAATCAAAGGAAGCCGTGTTTGTGGGCTATGAACCCTTTTCAAAGGGTTACAAACTCTGGGATAGACATAGCCGGTGCTTCATCTCTTCACGAGATGTTACATTTGATGAAGACACATTCCCATCCCGCAGTGTTGTGGCTCAACACTTACAACCTTCCACCTCTCCCGCGTCTGGTGAACCCTTGAGTGCTCCCAGCGGTGAAGTTATTTTCGTAGTGCCTAGCCCGCCTACAACAGCTGTTGCCCCTACAGTGCCTCAGACTACACCAGTCTTTGTCATACCACCTCCGGCACCTGTAGTATTACAACAGCCTAGCACCCCACCCAATTCCACACCTGCTGCGGCAGACCAGACAATATATCACACTCCTTCATCCCATGCACCTCCCCCTACAAACCCTGCTCCCACACGCCGTCGCAGTACTCGCTCCATAAGGCCAGCTGTTGCTGCGCCTATACCTGCCCCTAATTTCAACAGGGAAGTGTCTCCTCCTAGGGAAACCCCTAGATCTCCCAGGAACACTCAGGTAGTCTCGCCTACTCGTCCAAGGCGGAGCACAAGGGTACGATTCACGAATCCTCGCTATTACACAGAGGACAACGACGAATTCGTGCAGGGTAGCAGTAGGCTGGGAATGATGGACTTGCTAAATGCTGCTGAGGTGCCCGGTTACAGGGACCCGCAGACATACAAGCAAGCCATGGAATCTGAACAAGCAGGTGATTGGCTTGAAGCATGCCAGTATGAACTGGATGCTCTCACCAAGCTTGATGTCTGGAGACTTGAACCCCTCCCTGAAGGAAGGAAGGTGGTCAAGTGCAAATGGGTGTTCAAAAAGAAAGCAGATGGACGCTTTCGTGCTAGGCTAGTGGCAAAAGGGTTCACCCAACTAGAGGGGGTGGACTTTGACGAAACTTTCTCCCCAGTTGCCCGCTTTGAGTCCTTGAGACTACTTCTTGCGTTGGCTACGCTTGAAGACTGGCATATCCACCAGATGGACGTCAAGTCGGCGTTTCTTCATGGGGAACTGGAGGAAGAGATCTATATGGAGCAACCTGTCGGTTTCGTCACAGCTGGCTCAGAGCACCTTGTGTGCCGACTACAGAAGGCCCTTTATGGCCTCAAACAAGCTTCCCGCGCATGGAACATGCAATTCCATGGGGTCCTTTGTGACCTAGGCTTTACGCGGACGTACTCTGATGCAGGAGTATATGTATATCATCTTCAAGAGGGGGGTGATACACTTTTCGTTATCTTATATGTAGATGACATTACTATACTCGGGAGCTCCCTATCAAAGATCAATGATCTGAAAGCATCTCTATCAAGTCGATATGAGATGACTGATCTTGGTGAAATCCAGTCTTACCTAGGTGTCAACATCACCAGAAACCGTGCAAATCGCACTATGGAAATCAACCAGTCAGATTACATCCGCGATGTGGTTGAGCGTTTTGGGATGCTAGATTCCAACCCAGTATATACCCCTCTTCCCTCTGGTGCTGAGGCACACTTGATCAAATATGACGATCAGGCCTCTACTTCTGAAATAAAGAAGTATCAACAGATAATTGGGTCTCTGCTCTATGCGCAGATTGGAAGCAGACCTGATATTTCCTTCGCTGTTGCGCGCCTTAGCCAATTTGCTTCCAACCCCTCACCCCAGCATTTACGCCTAGCAAAATATGTCCTGGCATACCTAAATTGCACTAAGGACTATGCGTTACGCTATGCTGGAGGGAATGGTGGAGAAGGCCTTCACGGCTACTGTGACTCTTCCTGGGGAGATCAGGAAGAGAAACACTCCACCTCTGGCTACGTCTTCCTGCTTGCCAATGGAGCCATTTCATGGTGTACCAGAAAGCAGAAGACCATTGCACAGTCTACCACAGAAGCCGAGTACATGAGCCTCTCTGAGGCCTCTAATCAAGCTCAGTGGTACACTACCTTCCTAGGCGAACTAGGGTATGAGGTTACCTCCCCTATTCCCCTACACTGTGACAACAAGGGTGCTGTAGACTTAGCATTAAACCCTGTCACTGGAAGGCGGTCCAAACACATCCTGATCAAGCACCATGTAGTCAGGGAATACGTAGAAAATAAGGTCATAGACCTGATACGTACACCTACTGGGGAAATGGTTGCAGACGGACTCACCAAGTCCCTGCCCAAAGACCCTTTCGACAAAATGGTAGCTGACCTAGGAATGGTGTAACAAGAGACTCAGAGGAAAGGGTTGATAACCAGTCAATGGTCGTCGATCCTTGGTTTAGAAACAATAGTGCTGATAACCAGTCAGTGGTCATCGATCCTGGGTTTATCAACAAGGACGTCACATTGTCCTGTAAAAAGCACAACATGTTCTCTGATCTCTGGAGCTAAGAAAAACCCTTCTTAGAACCCTGAAGAAGCTGGACCTTGGTCACAGATTCCTGCCCTTCAAAAAGTTGTCCTACAACAAGGACAAATGAAGCGCTAATGACCACCGTTTCGGATTGAGCGTCATCTTGTCTCCTCTGGAGAAGATAGTCCTTTATCAGGACTTACCAAGATTTCAACCTTGATCCCGATCTTCTGCGTAGCTCTTCACGCTCCAAATTTATCACCTCTGTCATATCATGGACTGCCTCTATCATGGAGGGATGTTGAGACGCGACTGAATAAGTCACATGTCTCGTGGGATCTGATTGTGTCAGCCCATATACTATATTCGGTATCTGTCCCTTATGGACTCTTTTGGACACTCCGGACTTGTACGGACCGCTTTTGTTTATCTTTATTGTCAGAGTCATACATGGCTCTTATTGTTCTCTATTGCTAAGATACCGGTATTGTCTGCTTTAGGCAGCTATTGTTCTCTGCCCTCCAATGGCATTTCTCCCTCTGGCGCACAGACCACATGTATTGTGTTTGGGTCACCAGTGCGCACAGACCATTCTTAGCTAAAGCGTCCTGTATATAAGGACTGCTGTTTACGCCTTCACACTTCAGAGTTTACTTCCCCTCTGAAGTGTAAGTCCCTTTTACCTTTCTCTTTACACTACCTTTACTCACAGACAGTCTATAGTAACTTGTCTATTAGGTGTGTATATATATAGAGTTTACTTCCCCTCTGAAGTTAACTTGTCTATTAGCTTTTTGCTCTTTTACCTCGCTTGTTAGTTCTGCGCTCAACACTCCCGAGTTCATTTCCCATGTAGAAATGCCTTGAAAAATGCCTCATAAAAGCTCACAATCCATAGATCTCTCTGAACTTCCGAACCCTGGCATTCTTCTTAGCCTCAGGGATGCATTGACATCTGTAATTGGGCAATTTGGTTTTTTTGGGTTTCACAACCCAAAAACCATAAAAAACGGCGAAAACGAGGCATACTGAGAGACTTGGTGACCCAAGTCGATTTTTACGGAAACCTACTGTAGCGATAAGAAATAAAACCCAAAATACTGTAGAAAACTCTAATAACTTGGAAACTGTACTCTATGTGTAGTAGACATTAGATCATATTCGACAAGTTTAAGGTAGTTAGTTCATCGTTCTGGACTTCCTATACAAATATTTGAGTTGGGTGAGCAAGTTTCCCGGTCTCTGGGTTTCAAGTTTCCAGATACCGAGAAAACCATTAAAAACGGCAAAAACCAATGAAACAACGGAAACCAAATTGCCCATTTTGTTACGTTAGGCCCGTCCTAACGGTGCTCGACTTGAGCGGGGACAGAGTGGCGAGGTACGCAGAGAGCGACTTAGCGAATATGAGTACACGTCCTCAGAAGGGACGTGACTGCTACTAGCACTGGGGCGAAGTCCACCAGGCGTACGTGCTGTTGGGCGATCTGCCTGATCAAGGCCAGACGCGATAGGAGGCAAAGGACGAGAAGGACACCGACAAGGAGAGAGAGGAGCAGGATCGGATAAGGATTCAAGAAGACCAAGCTAGGGAGCTCGGTCTTCGCACTACCCACTAGATATACAGTTGACGAGGAGCTTTGAAGCTCCTCCTGAATGTAAAGTACCCAGTAGCCGTAATAGCTCGAACCCTACTACGACTGTCCTAGGTATGAGTCAAGTCCGCACCACGCGACATGTGATAACCACAACAAGCTGACTGAGACGACTGTCCCTGACTAATACTAGGGTAGTCAGAACCCGTGAGACTACAGTCTGTACCGATGAGTCCGATCGTAACATCACCCCCCTTTTCAGGTGCGACGCCCCGACGCTCCAAAGCCCTCCTCCTCGTAGCGAACTCGCGTACGCTGCGGCTGCTGGGCACCCCTCTTGCCCCTGTGGGTCTTCTTCTTTGTCAACTCGTAGTCCACCATAGTGCCCGCCTCATCCTCGATGCGCTCCAGTGCATTGGCCATCTCCAGCTGGCGCCGACTGCCTGCCGCCTTACCTTGAACCTCCCCCAGGGCGGCAATGAGGTCGTCGATGCGCTGGTTGAGGCGCTGCTGCTCTCGGTCGGCAAGGCGGTAGCGATGGACCTCTGCCGTAAGGGAGAGGTCGTGAAGGGAGTCGAGGCAGCGGTCGACGCACGCTCGGTCTTCGAAGGGCCTCTGTGAAGAGGACCATGTCCGCGGCAGGGTACATGGGTTTGCCGCCGTATATGTAGTGTGGGGCGGCATAGAGGGGGCGAGCGTAGACCTTGTCCGACTCGTCGATGATGCCCACCGACCAGAGGGTCCGGCACCATGATCACCTGATGGTATCGGGCCTCGCGCTCAACCCCGTCGGGGGAGATGATGCGAAAGGGGAGATAGTCCGTGCCAGTGTTGGCCTTGAAGCCACTGGGGACTCATGTGTTGATGACGGCGAGGG